>JABSTR010002811.1:0-105218 GCA_013339765.2 Haemaphysalis longicornis | reverse complement strand
ATTAGCTCATTCTCTTGAAAACGTAACTTGCAGCCTACACTTGTAGCCACAGGGGCACCCTTTGACTCTCCTGTTTTACGGGACGCGCTTAACTCAACGCTCCTCATTTGCTCTTCCGTTTCCTCCGCGCAAATAACCCTGGCCGAATGGCTGTGCTCGTGTGCGGACTCACGCACGCCGCTTTTGTCCACCTGAAGCCCAAAAACCACTGGTGGCAATGCCTCTTCGGAATCCGCAAAGGCGCGAGGCCTCCTAGACGTAGAAAGATCTACCTCCACACCTCATGCCCGTATTTTTGCTCAATAAATGTTTATTCCTTCTCATCCTCCTCCCAGCGCTGACATCAATAACCACATTAAAATGTATCGTACATGAGCCCAATCGTCACTTATCTTGCAATTCGCGTGCTCTTGTTTGACAAACTCGCACGCTTCTCTCCTTGACGCCTCTGATTCGTGGTACCGTTCATGACGTCAAGGGGGGCACGCATTGGCCGCTCTTTCTGTCGGAAGCATTGGAGGTAGCAGCGCTTCACTTTTCCGCGGGTAAACGTGCAGTGACAGTGACAGCAAATTCTTTTCCTCGCTTCCTGACGTGTTGGTTCAAGTTTCTTGGAGCTTCAATTTGCTGTACACAACCTATAACCGCAAGGCAGTGGCTTTCTAGGGTCAGCTTTAGGATGTCGTTAACAATATACCCAAACTTGGACGACCAGCGTCGGGCGCCTTTATTGCTGATGTTGAGATTATGTACTGCAGCAAAGTGGGGAGTTGGGCTAGTGGGGCACTTGCATCTTGTGGAACAGCGTGAAACAATTGGGACACAAAGTGAAAAAGACAAGCGCTGAATGTGAACTCTTTTTCAATGGAAGGACGTTTAACAACATATACACACCCATTATCTCCCTCACCCACACCACGTGTCGATATCAGCCAATGACAAAATAACAATAACGAAACACTCCACACTTGACATCACACCGTTTCTCGCTACAGGAACACGTTATTGCCGCGGCCATTCCAAAAACATGCATTCCTTTTCATGTAAGGCAACAGATCATTAACGCAATCACTCTCCCATTTTTTGATATGGAATGACTGCAACAAACGACTTTTGAATTGCAATTCAGGGCACTCCAAACTGAGTGCGTGAGGCTTTCCATGGCCAAGTGTCTGGTCCAAAAGAGGCGCCGTTTCCTCGCAGCACGCTGAGGATGACCTCCGAGAAACTAGTCAGGCGGCTAAGAAAGCAGGGAGGCGCTGGTAAAGTTGCATCACTGAGGGAAAGAATCAAAAAGTTTGCTGCATTGCCTTACGTACACAGGATGACGCACAGGCTCAAAAAGGTGGCAGCGCGGTTCGGTGTGGACGTAGTGTTTTCTGGCCCTGGTAAATAAACAGCGTCTGTCCAGCAGTGCAGCAACGTTCAGAAGATAATCCAGGAAAAAGGAAAAGAGTGTGCAAAGTAAATCATGTAACACTCTTTGTACCGTGCTGTGTGGGTGTTGTTTATAAGATTCCTTTATCTTGCGGAAAATTGTTGTTGGTAAGAAGGGTGACTGCGTAAACATTCGACTAATGGTGCATCGTAATACGCTAAAAAAAGAAAAAAGCGCGCGTCTTGCCGAGCATTATCGCACATGTGAGCACCGTTGTTATCCATTAAATTGCGAGACTGATATCTTGTACTGGCGCAAAGACACGCTTACTAGAGAGTTGTGGAATCGTTCAATATCAGAAAATGCGGGGAGAGATTGCGTTAGGGAATCATATGTTGTCTTATATGAGACAGAATGCTAGTTTTTGGAATGGTCGTGGCGATAACGTGTTCCAAAGGCAAGAAGGGTGTGGTGTCAACTGTGGAGTATTTTGATAGTGTTATTATGTCATTGGCTGATGTTGGCATGTGGTTTGGGGGATGGAGCTATGTGTATGTATATGTAGTTAAACGTCCATTCCATTAAAATGAGTTCATAGCCAGCGTTTGTCCTTCACATTTTTCTTTGTGTCCCCGTCGATTCACACCTTTCCCCAAGATGATTAGGTACAGCCTCGACTTTTTATTATCACGTAAGTAACCATTTCTACCTAATATTCAGCGGAGTTTTAAAAACCACATACCAGCGAAAACCAGGTACGTGCCTTCGGCGAAAATATAGAGTTCATATGCTGCAGACGGATATGCCAGGCGGTACTTATGTTAGAGGCAAATGCGCAAACCCGCAATTGGACACTTAAAAAAACAGCGCAAAAAACGATACGACAGGGAGTAAAGACAAACACGTCCTGTCGTATCGTTTTTTGGCGCGGTTTTTTCTAAGTGGCATCATACACCAACTAGCCTGTCTCAGTTCACTTGTGCAGCAATTTGGCCCGGCTACTTAATTTCCTTTCGGACGTCGTACACCCGTCTCACGCCGGCCCGCCCGGCCGCCCAAACGCACGCATGCCGCCCTTTTTTGAAAGTGGCTTTGGGGAGCCATTTATGCACTGCAGTTGTTTGATTCGTGGCGCCTGCCTCTTTGACTGGCATTATTCTTGAAACCGTGTACCCTAATATTGTGGCCGCAGCATTACCGGCTGTAGTGGGGCTCCATTTACGCATGGGCCCTGCGCACTCTGCCATTTAACACGAAAACCTTGTTTTAACAGACCCCCAGGGCCACGTGTTAGGTTGTTTGTTTTTGGTTATAAACGTTAGCCAGGAGTTGTGGCAATGAATCATGGGCCTATTGTACCTTTACAAGATTTAAGTGTGTACCACTAACCGGGCAAAGGCTGTGTACGCGCGTTTTGCTCCTACAATTTTTAGATCCATCCCAATTTTTTGGTCCTTTTGCTTTTGGGGATTTTTTTTAATGAATATCGCTGGAGGACAGCGGAACTTCAATGGCAATTAGTGCAGTGAATGCAGGCGAACAGCATAAATAGCCCCCAAGATAATGCAACGGACCATGCGCAAAAAATTAGGCCCCCTTATCATCTAGCGGACTTTGGCTACTTAAGCGGTTTTGAGCGGTATTTTCCCATTTGAGACAAATATTTTCTCGAGGCGTGTATGCTTTCAAAATAAAGAATGTTTTTGTCTCAGTTGTTTTGCTTGTTATAATTCTATTTAGCTATTTGCCGGAGATAAGCTCTGTTATGATTCGGAACTTGTTTTAGATTCTCTGAAGTTGGGTTCCTGAACACAGTGCTAATCCCTGCAGCACGAGAAAACTGACGCGTAATAAAAAAATTGGTATTTTTTCTAAACAGATGCGTCTTTTTTGGAAAATCAAACGAGTATCGTGGGCAAAGGTATGCAATATTTCTTCCTTTCTCTAGCATCAATTATGAACAATAATGTCTGTCGCAGCAATAAGAACGCATTAGGAGCGTTTTACAAAGAATCCTACCTAGGGCAGTATATTGGAGGTGATCAAGCATGGCCACCTCTGCCGTCGCTTCCGTAGGTTATAAAACCGCCCGGGATGTTTTTATCCCATTTATGAACACGTCATTATAACTGATGTCTGGTTTGGCATTCGTGCAAACTCTTAAGAGACCATAAAAATTGTTCAAAAAATGGCTAAAAAGACAAGGAAATAAGCATGTACAATTCTCCATGTGTTGAGGCTATAGACGAAACACTGCGAGAATATCGATGCACAGGCGGCCGCTCTGACAAAGTGTTCAACTATAACGTGTTTCCGGCCGGTTTTCTCCTCCGCTTTTCGGCCTTCCGGCATCACGCCCCAAAGGGGCGTGATCATAGACCAATTTTATTTGCGTACTGTGCTGCTTATACTGCAGTTATTGCGAAAAACATTTGATTGATGATTGATTGATTGATTGATTGATTGATTGATTGATTGATTGATTGATTGATTGATTGATTGATTGATTGATTGATTGATTGATTGATTGATTGATTGATTGATTGTGGGGTTTAAAGCCGGCGATGAGGCGCGGCGTAGTGGAGGGCACCGGATTCATTTTGACCACCTGGGGAGCTTTAACGTGCGGCGAAATCTCGTAGACAAGGGCGTTTTTGCTTTTCGCCGCCATCAGAAAAGCGGCTGCCACGGCCAGGAATCGAATCCTTGACCTCGTGCTCAGCAGCGCAACACCTTAGCCACTGAACCGCCGCGGCGGGTGCAAAAACATTTCGCTCGCGGCAACAATTTGTTGTGTCAATGCGGCTGGTCAACTTTTTTATTATCTCTGAAACCTTTTCGCGTTAAACTGAGGTGGGAAGGGACAAAAACCTGTACGGTCACGTGAAGACTTCGTCCCCCCAGAAAATTACGTGTTCCCCAGCCTCAGTCAGCAAAATTAAACTCATTGCTTAATTTCGCAGTAAGCGCTACGCCTGAACAAATTGTGATCTCGTATAATAGGAGCCATCACGCAAGTGCACTTCTACGTTCTCAGCCGCGGGTGCGAAAGCAGACAACCATGAATGCGATTCGTAATGATGAATTAAACTAGAAAATCCGATAAATGTGAACCCAATTTGTACGTTTCAATTATTACAGCGTGTAAACACTTGCATTCTTTGTGCCAACACGCGTTTCAGCTTGTTCAATAAATACCATGAAGAAATGCAGCAAGATTGTTATTTGGAAAAGTGGTTCTCCTTTGTGTTGTTGAAGCTGCGCAAAGACGGCTGTCAGAACTTAGAACGCTCTTTCTCTATCGTTCGTCGTCTAGGCGCTGTTTGAATCGTACCATGGAACTCCATAAGAGGTGAACAAATATGGAATTCGTCTTCATGTTCCGGGCATTGTAAAGAAGGCCAAAGTGCACCACTGGCTCTCAGACAGTTTTTTATGCAGTAACTGCATGAAAAACACAATGTCCGGAAGCATGTATACACAGATGGTTCTGTGACGTCCTCGAGCTCGGCAGGGGCGGTGGTTATACCATCAGAATAAACCAAAATCCAATTCCGTGTTTGCCATGTCACGAGCTAGATGGCTACTGAACTTGCTGCCAATTTGTTAAAGGGACACTGAAGTGATTTGTAAACATTGCGGGATTAGGAGCGCAAATTGTAGTCCGGAGTCCCAAGGCCCTGTTTCGACCACTCTGAGCGCGTTTACGCGAATTGATTTAGTAGAAAAATCAATTAACAAATGCTGTCCTCCTCTCTGAACTCTCGCCCATTTTCTGTGGCGTTTTCGTGTGACGTCAGGAGGAGGTGAGCTGGCAATTGGCTGCGCTACTGCACGGCTCGCCGACCTTCCAACAGAGTCAGTCAGCCAAGCATTTTGTCCACCGGCCACCGACGGGTCGGCGCAATTCGTTCGCTCAGTTGAAATAAAGCCAGGACACGTTTGTGAATGAAAGAATGTGCCTTTCTTTACTTGTTAGTTTGTACACTGTATCAAGCTCCAAGTCAAGGGTGCTTCACATAAGCGCTGCACAAGCGCACACGCGACGCTTCGCTGGCTGGTACGCCAGTAGGAAAATCTAAGGCCACTTGAAGGCAGGAGAAGAGTCAGCGAAGTCAATATAGGTACTAAGGAAATACAATCAACTGATATGTTTACCGTACAGCGTACAACTAGGGTGCAGAAAGCAATTTTTTTGCTGGACGAACACGCACAGCGGTCAGCAGCACGACTACGCATCTGCGAACGCTTTCCCGTCTAGGAAATTCAATTACTAGACGTGAGATATTGTGGAAACTTGGGGGACGCTTACTGCACGAGCGCAGTACAGCAAATAGTCACCTAAGATGCTTGAAATGCTAAAACTAAATAAAAGTGTAAACTGGTTATACATTATATACCTCATATTTGCAAGCTCAGCAGAACTCGCCCCGTGGCCGAGTGGTCTGGAGTGCTAGGAATGTTTGCTGCAAGTGTTTTTCAAGTAACGAGTTGGAATCTTCGAGGGTACATTTTTTTTATAAGTTGACTTTTTCGTTTTCGGCCGACGTTTTCATTTCTGAGTTTACCTTTTTGTGGGCCGTAACGTTCACTGCTCTACGATCTAGTTCGCAGAACGCGCTCAGGCTGACACTGACTCGCTAGCGAGTTCTCGTTGGCGTGCTGTTGCCATAAACACCGACGGTTTGCGGGCAGTGGGCACAGGCCAGAATCAACAGACCCTTAGCGTGGTGCGAACACGTTTTTACGATACGGGCATAAGTGAGGCAAGCTCCAAATATCAGGGAAAGCGCATGGCATTTGAGCGTCTGCGGGGACGCGGAGGGACGTTCATCCACTGCGTAGGCCTCGGCTAGTGATTGCTACGATTTGAAGCCGTCCTGGGGGCTTATCTAATGCATTTTACAGCCGACATCATGGCACAAGCGTGGTAGGACGATTACTGAGATATCGAGCATGCCCATCCAACGATGCCTTCGGATGTCAAGCATGTTGTTTTACACAAGAGAAACCGAAACTTGTTTGAATGCTAACGTTGGACATCGTCCAATCACGGTGCCACCCTCCCGACGTCACAGCCTTTAGTTGGTGCGGCCGCCGCAAACCGCGCATGGTAGTTTTTCTTTTTCGCGCTTTGTAAAATAATTACCGACTTGTCAACCGGATAAACGATGAAAAGTGTGCTGATTTGAGCCAGTCTACACAGTGCAAGCAAAAACGGGAGTTTGACGAATTCACTTCAGTGTCCCTTTAAGCTCTTCAATACATTGTGGAAGCTCCTCGTGTAAAATGGTCTATTTTTGTTGACTCCAAATGCACCCTGCAAAGTTTCCCAGCAACCCTGAGCTACGGTTCTTTCCACAAACTTGTGACAGAAATTCGAAAAATTATTTCGCTAGGCCGTCATAAAGTGCCATAATATTTTAGTTCAGTAGCTGCCAAGTAACTGTTTAATAACCGGTAATGTTTTCACTGATGGAGCTGCCCATAACATTGAAACGCTGCATCTTGCTTCTGTTTTCAATTACTCATGCAGCTAGGGTGCTTCATCACTTCGCGTGCAAGTCGTCCATTACTCAACGGAATATACCGAACTTCGTTCATCCGCGCCTCCACAACCAGGACCCTCTACTCCGGCGCCGTCTTGCGTGTGGGCTGTCTCGATCACAGTCAACTTTAGTTTGTAGACTGACGTTTGGAGTGGCCTTTACGAGAGCCTACTCCTTCCTCATCGGGACGGCCAGTAGGGCCCACTGTGACGGCTGCGAGGTTGAAGAGACAATCGAACATGTGCTTTGTTGTTGCCACAAGTATTCATCGGAAAGACGTGTTTTGGCCGCCGAGCTCAGCCGATTGGACAATCAACCGTTCAAACTAGAGACTATTCTAGTACATCGACTCTTACATCAACTTCGCAGAAGGCAACAAAAGCCCTTCGGCGTTTCATGAAGGACCCACGCTTGGATGAAAGACTATAGTGCCCACAGACGTACCAAAGTGTGTGAGGGGCCCCGCTCCTATAGCCGCTTTTTCACTACCGTCTTCTTCATCCCCTGAACACCCCTTCCCCAGAGTCGAGTAGCAATCCGGGCTATAAGCCTGGAATAACCTCTGGGCCTTTCTGGTCGTTTTTCTCCTCCTCTTGCGTCTCCTCCTCCTTGTCGTGAAAGGTACTTCAAAAGAAATTTGTTTCTGCCTATAAACCATTTGCTCGTGAAAATCGTTGGGAACAGGCTGGAAGTGTGGCCGTATTTGAAATTGACAAAAACCAGTTCGGCTACAATGCGAAAATTAAAAAAATAATGGCTTTTTTGTCCGATCAATTATTCAAAATCATCAATCAATTATTCAAGAATCAAATGTTCAACAACCAATATTGTTTCAACAATCAATTATTTAAAAAATGAAACCCGAAAAAAGGCAGTATATTTTACACAGTTAGTTACCCTCACCAAGGATTCACCTAGCACCTCCACATGCTCAGACACATCCCCAAACGGAACACCGTACTAACCAAGACGGGTGATGCAGAACGACCCACTGTTTTTGCTTTATCTATCACGTAAAAAAGAATATTCATCTTAGTATCAAAATTGTTCAAATGAGGGCCACAGCACACGAAACCAGGAAGAGAACTTCACGAGCAGGCTATTATGATAAGCGTTTTATAGGTACGTAATCTAAAAGAGAAGTGTTCGTAGTGGAGGTGGTGTTTGGGGTTCGAAGAAAAAAATCTAACGAATGGGAGTACAGGCAGCCCAATACAACCGCGTCTTACGCAATCAAATTGGACACAACTCTGTGACTGCAGCAAGGTACGCTCAGCTCTAAAGGCGCATAAAGAAACTCCCGCTCTGTTGTCGGCACAAAGCAATGCAACGCAGGCACCCACCGCACCGTTCGCAACCTAATCTGCGATAATCTCATGATCGTAACAGCTCCATGCACAACTATTCACTCTGTACCCAGCTTACGCGTCACAACCTCAAAAGTACAGCCTTGCCCCCAACAAAGAAAGAAATGCCCGACCTTGACGTCCCCGTCGCCCCTATGTAGCTCCACTTCACCCTCCACTATGTTCCTCGTAACACTAAAACAATCACAGACCGGATAGACAATCAATTACTTACTAACCTCCCTCCCAAATCCACAGCCGCATTTTTGACTACTCCAGCTACTGAACGTAAACTAATCCTCCCCCTCAATAAGTACATGCTGTAGTCACCCTTAATATCAAACCCGGTCCGAGCAAACTCATCCTCACATTGGGAATTTCCTTGCGGTAAATACGACATAGTATGTCGGCGAAGTAAGTGAAAACCTAGTAGACAATCGGCTTCCAGCGTAAAGCTTACAAGTTCACGCCATTTGCCACTTCGGTGCATACCTATCCTCGCAAGATGTTGCAGCTAAAAGACCAAGTCCTTTGAACCGGTGAGCTCACAAATCAAATGCCCTTTCCTGGCACTGCAATTACAGGAGCCTTGAACCTCCGCCAGCGCATACTACCAGCTTTCGGAATTTATTTGCATGCCCCCTCAAAATCTACACGAACATGAACTCATTTCATAATTATTGGCGTGGACAAACCCGCATTCTAACACTTCGCAAGGGGCTTCGCGTGAGCTCTCCGAGCATCGGCAACGTAGGAGCAGCCACGTATCACATCAAACCAGGCCTTCGCTGTTCCCACCCCACTCCACAAAGCAATCGAACTGGCCTCCGGAACAACTCGAGCCAAATACTCCAGAACCGCCGAAGAAATCAACATGGCTCTCTCAGCCGCTGCAGCACAAGATTTTCACCCCTTGTCGCATATCTTTCAGGTTATCTGTCCGCATTAAGCCACTGGCTGCACTGCATCCGTAGCCTCCCTGTCCAACAATTTGCCACAACAGCACCTGAACACTTTATTCTGTGACCACCGTGGCATGCCTCCCTGGAAGGGGAATAAGACGGCACACGCCGCAGCCTGGCCTACATCTCCTGGCCATTCTCGCATAGTAACTCGCCGTCTCCTTCTGAAAAAGGCCATGCCGTGCAAAGACATACAAATATATCACAACATTACAAGCACGGCATCTTAATCTGCACCGTTGCATTTACCTCCTTCTCCTCTACATGCGAATTCCTGTCTCCAGGACTACGCACTCTACCCCATGACCTAGGAGCGCTTCTGCACCCCTTTCCTAAATCGGATCCCGTCCCCCCACCGTGAACAGTGGCAAATCATGGCAGCCAGCACTGACCCCGTCTATGAGATAAGGCTGATTAAAAGAGCCCGCCAGACAGCCACCACCGTTCTCGTTCTGGCAAACAAAGACCTCCCATCGCCAGGGGGTGCAGAAAGTTTAAGACGTTTCGTCCGAACAAAATATAATAATGCTTTTACTCGAACGAGCACATTATTGCAACTGGTGCACCATGGCCTCTTTAAAAATGTTTGAGCGAAAAAAAATAACTTAAGCCATGCCACAACGACGGATACATATCATTTCCACACTAAAAACCGAACACAAACGGCTGCCTGTTCGTAAAAGTAGAAAAAGAAGGCAGGGAAGTACAAGAAAAACACTAGATGCGTTGCCTGTGGAGATTTCGGCATGGTAAATTGGGGCGACCATGCGTTACTCGTGACGTCAGAGTAGACCAGGATCGAGGCGCTTGAAGTAAGTTTGTTAACTCAGGCGATGACATCCGACCCACTTGCATTTAATTGAATCCAGGTTTCCGACGTCAGTGCGTTAGCTTTGATCTCAGAGTCCGTTTCTCGTCCACTGTTTTAATGAAGGGCTCATTGAATTTGTGACAGGATGTTTACTGTACGCCTTTGATGTCATATGCACATATTTACGCCCCAAAAGTGCACGCAGTTTAAGAGCCTCCCTTCACCTTAATTGTTACCCAACCTGATTTATCGTGGAATCTGCTCGGGCGTGGAATTCCGCCATAAACGTACTCGATATTTTCCCATTTTGTTGAGACAATGAATGCAAACAACGTTTAGAATAAGGGAGTACGTAAGCGATTCTGCAAGTATGTTTCGAATGGCGCCAACAGTGTCAGTAAAATTTAGTGTGAAATCACATGTAATGTGTATGGGCAACGTTCAATTCAAACGTTATTACAGCAACATAACGGTTATTCTGCATATCCACTTGGGTGGGGCCGTCCAATCCCCTGCATATTATCATTCCTTTTCACCACCTCGTAGAAATAACACAGACGTAGTTTCGCGAAGTGTGCGGGTAAATGCTGCGATGGTGAAAATACGAACTTCAAGTGATATTTTAAAGTTGCTACTCTCGCCCTGACCAGCAATGGAGACGAAAAATTCCACTAGCATTGTAGCCTTACAAACCGCTATCAACAGAACCCTGAAAGCCCCTTATAGTCCAGAAAGAGTAAAACTTGATAATGTACTGATGAGAGGCGAAAATCATTGAAAAATAAGATAAACTAGCCGCTCGTGTCGATTTAAAGAGCTCCTGAAAATATAAACAAGCGCTCTCTAGCACTTAGCATCTCAGAGTTGGGATTCTAGCAAAGTCGACTTTTTTGCGTACATCAGAGGACAAATGGTTTTGTTTCGCTACGAGGTCTCAGAAACACTGAATAAGACCGGCCAAAAACAATGTTTGTTCCAAAGTATTTTTCCTGTGAGCTGTTTCACTTGACATGTCCAAACGATAAAGCGTCATTCGAACATGAAGATTCTTTCAATACTTGCTTCTGTTGGTTCCGGTATCTGTATATATTGTTTTGTGTATAGGTTTATTTATTGTTGTTTCTTTCGGTTTCCTGGCGAATTCAGTATCCTTTGTACTAAGCTAGTTCCCTGTACTCCTGACCTTGAAGCCGGAAGGCTACTGAAATAACACTATTCTGCACAGATCAATTCAGACAAAATTGACAACTGAATAGAACTTGCGCATGTTTCCCGAAAATGAGACACAGCAGGTGACAACAAGTACAGGAAAGATTGAATTATACAAAGATTCACGCAACACAGTCAATCTAAATTACACAAAAGTATTTCTAAAGGCAATGCCCTTACTTCTCCTGGTAGTAAGTTCCATTTTTCAATTGTTAAGGGGATTGCTATGGAATGCTATGGAACGCGTCAAGTAATTGTTAGCAGTTGCAAACACTTTGCGCGAATGATATTCGCGTGAGCATTGTGTGGACGCCAGCAGGGTGCGTGATTTCTCTAACCAAGCGTAGTACAGCTTTCGCTTTTGAGAATATATTCACTGCAAAACACCCTGTAGGCCACAGAAGGTGTGCACTTTCAACGAGGTAAACAGGCAAGGAATACGTGCAACGGAGCAGGAAAAAGACGAAATAAAGTCGATGACCGCCCGAGCAAGCGCGTGTTTGGCAGGCCACTGGCAATGACAAACGACTACGAGCTTGATAAATGGGGATCCGAAGCAGCCCAAACTCTGAAGTGGCATCTGAAAGAAATAAAAAGGAACTACAGGAAAAACAGACTCGGCACGCCGAATCGGCGAGCGTGGGCAGGTCGATAATGTTAAAACCAGTAGTGCTGCGCTCATGCAGTACAAGTGCGACTCCTTCCACAGACAAAGATTGCTTCGCTTCGAAGAAAATTATTCAACTATGACCTGGAAGGTCATCTTTTTAAGGTGAATAATATTGTGCCTAAGCCTAGGGACTTTATACGCGTATGGTTATAAGCGCGATTGTAATGTCAAGTTGGGCTGACGAGATTATCATAAAATGTCAAGTAATTTCCACGTTTTAGATCACAAAGGTATGAGTGAACGAAAGCCTACGTTGTATGTGGTTTTCTTTTAGTGACCGGTAGCATTCTGGGCATAGACTGTCAGATAATGCCCAATATAGGTAATGCGTAGTGATTTTACGTCGATTTTTCTGCTTCCTGATTATGGTGTGCATTACAGCCTGTCATATGTTAGTGTATTCATTCACGTCTCTTTATGTATATTTACCGTTACGGAAGTGAAATTTCCGCATATCTGTTGAACCTTTCTTTCGATTTCTTCTTATTTATTTCTACCATAAGGAGAAATCCTTATGGGTGGTCTTTTGGAACACCATTTCAAGGTCTTTGCGTTTCTTAGCTGCTCGTTCTACCCGAAAATCGAAAGGTTAAATTTTTTTCTAATATCAAGCCGTATGTCTCGACCTCGAGCTTCCAACAGAAGTTACTGTGTGATGATATAGACCTTACTGATTGTCTAGTTGCTTCGTAGTAATAGAAAGAATGGTGCGTCGACCGGTGTGCATGGTAGCGGAATACCCAATGAAGCTGGTTTGTGGATTAATGCTATATACTTTCCAAATACCAAAACAGACAACTGAGCACTCTTTAAAAGGCGTGTGAGCGAAATCGCATTGAAATCATTAGGTCGAACGGATATGCCAGCATTCTGCGCATCCCCACATTGCACTATTAATTTAGTCGTGGCACCCTTCTTTCTCATTGTATAGTACACTGCTACCGTGCCGTCCGTTGGAGCAACACCGTACGATTTCACTTGTTCCGAAGCTTCTCTCGAGGCATGCATCGCACTGGCTCCCAATTCTTTGCTGTTTCACCTCCTGACTCTCCTTCTTTCTTCCTCTAGTATTCACTGCTTCGCTTTCAGTCTCATTTGTGATGGTTGATTTCATGCCCTTCACTTAGGATTCGCTGCTCCTGTAGCACTCATTGCATGGATCCACCGCTTCTGCCCCCCACTTGGGCGAGGCATTCTCCTGGTTGACATTTCACCGGTGCTGCTAGAGAGATGAGTCCACAGCCGTGTAACACACACCGCTGAAATTTCAAGAACACGTTCGGCGCGGGAGTAGCCCGGTTATTATATGCGCACTGATGATAGCAAACCTACAGGGCTTGATTGATTGATTGTGGGGTTTAACGCGCCGACGCAACGCAGTTGATGAGGCATGCCTCAGTGGAGGAATCCGGATTGATTTTTCCCTCCTGGGGTCTTTAACGTTACCTACAGAAATGAGGCTGGGAACAGAGCTGTCATTTTGGTGGCTGCCGTTGCTCGTTTGACGAAGACACCATAAGGAGATGGCAGGATTGGCTTGCTACCATTTGGGGTACCATGGCAGTCCTGTTACCGCATTCGTCCATCGCACTGCCTAGCTGTACACGTGTGCGCTGCTTCAGCCCGTCGGTTGCAGGGAGTGAGTGTCCTGCTGTTGCTGCACTGACCACTGCTGTACAACAGATGAACGACTGCTGGCTGTAGTTATTGGTTCAAGAAGTAGAGCAGGAGCTGGCCTTAGGATAAAGCGTAACTCTAGCCTCTTATGTAAACGCATATAGTGCATTGGAATGAACGTTACAAGTGGGTTTGGAGTGCCCTCATAGTCCCTTAGTATTATGTGCGATTGTGCGACAATCAGGCACATAATAACAGAGAAATGCAATTATTAGCGTTTGGCAATGTTTATAAACAAAATGTGTACGACTATCCAGGCTGTTGTCAGGGAAAATCGTGGAGAGGTGCTTCAAACCTCGTGTAACGAATTGAATGAGCGCAACAGGTTGGTGGTTCTGTCCCTAAACGCCATGGTGACCGTGAGTGAGGCGCAGGACCAATAGGTTTGGCATCAAGCAGAACTGATGCAGCGATGGCGCTGTTCTCCCCCGAACGTTTATTTCCGCCATGACTAGCCACCACGAAGAGGAACCAACGCGGGTTTCAGCCAGCGACTCTGGCTGCGGTCAAATCCAGTCGCTCTACAACCGGCCATTTTACTAGTCCAGTCGCGCTTCATGCCACAGTAGCGATCCATCTTTTATCGCTAGGGCATCCAGAGGAAGATCCAGTTGGAATATGTAGTCGTGGGATATGCATCTAGGGTTATAGCCTCGTCGTTCGATTCAGACAGGACTCGTTCGTGGGAGTGTTGAGGGAAAACGGTGCTTCTCTTTGTTCCTTATCCGCTTGAAGAATTGACAATCGTTCTTTTTTGTAAATATGACACTAGCAAGACTCACGCAGAGGCTACAGGTAGGCAGTTCTGTCCTCGGTAACATGTTCACACCTTCCGAGATGCGCCTTTCTTTTTCGCATTCTTGAGCGGCGCCACTCCCAACCTTGCGCACGGTGGCCACAAGTTGAGCTGCAGTCTTCTTAGGCTCGACAGCAAACCTTATTCGTTCGTTCCGGAAGCAATTCCATATCGCTGGGAAGATGCAGATCCTCGATGGAGTAGACAGGGTTGGTTACAGACGGTGTCTTCTCGCGAACAGTGGATCGCAGACCGGGCAACATGCGCCGCCACCAGAAACTGGGTTAGGGTGTCCAAGATACGCACGCATTCTCAGCACTGCGTCGAGACACGATTCGCCCACACTCCTCGGTGTAAGTGTTGAAACAAGATCTCTTTGTACAAGCGAAACAGAATAGGAAAAAGGAATAGCAAAGCAAAAAGCAAATAAATACAATCCGTGGGGGCGATAGCAACAAGATAAGGCTAGAGGTTAAGTTTTGACGTCAGGTTCTCTTGGCAACTCTGAAATATGTGTGGGGGTTTGACTTTATTTTCCGAATAAAAAATTGTTCCTGTTTACGGCTTCACCCTGTCGTTTGTTTGTGTTTTTGTCCCTCGTCGGCGGGCGCTAGTAACCCTTTTAATAGTGTCCGAAAGGATTAAAAAGGCAAACAAGCAAAAACAAACTCGGCATGTGGAAGGAGAGGGCAAGGGCAGGTCCCTCATTATAAATTCAGCAGTGTTGCACTCACGCACTAAACGTACGACTCGTTCCGCAGACAAAGATGGCTTCGTTTGCAAAAAAAGCATTCAAATATAACCTTCGAACGTCAACTTTTAAGCTCAATATTATTATGCTTGAGCAAAAGTACTTTTATATACGCCTGTGGTTAATAAGCGCCATTTTACTGGCCAGTTCGGGCTGACGTGATTTGTGATGAAAACGTGAATAAGTTTCGCAAGTTTTAGCTGATAAATTTAAGAGTGAAATAACGCCTATGTTGTATGGGGTTTGTTTTATTTACTGGTGGCCGTTTGGGCATAAGCTGCCAGAGAATACCAAATATGGGTAATGCATGCTGAATTTACGCCCCCAATTTTTCTGCACCTACTCTCCTTATCACGTTCTCTTTCTTATTGATTAGCATTACAACCTCTCAAAAGTCGCTGTATTAATTCACGTTTTCTACTATTTATTTATCTTACGGAATCAAAATTTTCGTATACCCGGTTAGCATTTCTTCAATATTTCTCTGTATTTATTCCAACCATTACAAATAATCTTGAAGAGTTGCCCTTATCAGCAGTGTTTAAATGTATTTTAATTACTTTAACGCCTGGTTCAACACAGAAAATGGGTAGATTTTTTCTATTGGCAGTCTTGACGTCGCGGCATTGAGTATTCTATGGGAGATACCGTGTTAAGATATGGACCTTATAGCTAGGCTAGTTGGTTCATAGTAATGGAAAGAAAGGTGGACCCACCAGTGTACATGGTGGCAGGATTCCCAGAGAAGCTGTTTAGGATTGAGTGGGTTACATGCAATCAAAATATAAAAAATCGGCGCAGGAGCACTTTTTACAATGGCGTGTATAGGATATCATCGAAATCTTTGTTCGAATGGACACCGGATATTCCCGTATTGTCCGCGTTGCCGTGTTGCACTAAGGATGACGTCATGGTATCGTTCCTTCTCATTGTTTAGTGCACGACTGCTGTGCCATCCGAAGGGGCAACACCCCGCGATCGCAGGTCTTCCAAAGCTACTCTTGCGGCACGCACCTCACAGTACATCGAAGTGGCTCTCAGTTCTTCGCTCTCACACCTCTTTGCTCTCACACCTCATGGTTCTCCTTCCCCCTTCCCCTTGTGTTCGCTACTCCAGTTTCAGTCTTTTTTCTGGTGGTTAATTTCGTGATCTTGACTGTGCATTCGCCGCTGGTCCATAGGGGTCCACCGCTCCTGCTCCACTTCACAGCGGCATTCTCCTGGTTGAAAGCATTTCACTTGCGCTGTTGGAGCGGTGAGTCCATAGACGTAATCACCACACCGGTGTACTTTGAGGAAGACGTTCGAAGCGAAAATACCCCGAACATATATGCGCAGTGATTGTGTCATACGTGCGAGCTGAAGCTTGAAAAAGTGCCGCCATTTTTGGAGGCCTGTGCGTTCCTGTTTTGGCGAAGACTCTATGGGAGATCACAGGATCGGTTTGCGACCATTTTTTAAGCGAGATGGGAGAACTGTCACCGCATTCGTCCTTTGCACTGCCGAGCTGTCCACGTGTGGGTTTCCTCAGCCCGTCGGTGCAGGCGTGAGTGCCTTGCCATGGGCACTGTTGGCGTTTAGCAATTTTTCGGCGTTTGGCATTGTTGGCGTTTGTCAATGCTTATAAATAAAACGGCGTGGCTGACGATCCAGTCTGATGCCAGGAAAATCGTGGAGAGGCTCGTCAAGCTCTTGTACGAACGGAATTAGCGCTGCAGGTTGGTGGTCCGGGAGTTAAACATCATGGTGACCAAGAGATGACCGAATTACCATTAGGTTTGGCATCGAGCAGATGCGATTTGGCGATGGGCTTGTTCTCCGCCTAACGTTTACTTCCACCATGACCAGCTAACAGGAAGAGAAGCCTGCGTGGTAGCAGCCAGCGCCACTGGCTGCTGTCAACTACAGTCGTTACAAAACGGCTATTTTAGTAGTCCAATAGCGCTCGATGCCACAGCTGCGATGTTTCTGGTGTCGTTCTGGCATTCAGAGGAAGATCCGGTTGGGATATATGATTCCGCTATGTGCATCTTGGAGAACGGCCTCATCATTTGATTCATACAGGACTAGTCCGTAGGGAGAGTTCTGGGAAAAGGTGCTTTCAATTTTTTGGTGCATTTTTCAAGGGAAGAATACCCGCTTTTCCTTTGAGATTTTGAGATAGGCATGGCTTGCAGGACAGCAAATGATTGCATTTTGGCGTTAATTCTCGGAGGAAAAATTTATTGATAGATGCCTTTAGCCATTTTTCTAAGTCGTTGATAGGCAGAAATCTATGGATGGGCCGTCTGCAGGACTCCATCCCGAATGGATGCGGACTCACCATCTGTTAGGCTCTGCGGCAAGACAGCAGAAAGTACCGTCGCTACACTCCCGTTATCTGAGAAAACCTTGTAGCCACTGTTTCTTCTGGAATAATTCTCTCCCAACTATCTTGCGCGAAATGTCCGGCTTCTTGTAAGTCTGCTGTCTTTTCCTTAAAGTTTAACTCGTAAAAACGGTGAGCACAAAGCTTCTTCATCGCTGGCAGTGTTCTTTTGCGTCAGGATTATTTCATAATTCATTGGAGCTTTTGTTGACGGTAGGGAAATGTTTGTCTTCACCTTTCACGGCAAAAGCCACAGGACGTCACCTCAACAATGTTATGGTTTTTGGGTTACCTAATTCCCGTTACATTACTCATTATTAGATCATGAATATGATCCGTCCTGCATTTTAACTAGACCTTTGTAACATTCATTATAACACGACAACAGAACAAGCGCATTTGTAAGCCACGCTTTGTGTTGTCCTTAAAACACAACGAGCGAAACGCAGTCTCTCTGAGCCTCTGTCACACTTTATTTTCCGTCTATAATGACTAACGCCTTTAATTACGGTTTCCGTAACATGTAGATTGCGTGCTCCATTCAACTGAGCTGATGCGGTTACGAACAGCGGGTAACTATAGCATCTAAGGGTTTTTAAGGGCTTTCACTGGTACTACCACTCCACCATAAAATTACCCAAGGGAAACCCTTATTCGATCGTGAGAAACTGGCTTGAGATGATACGAAGCGTGTCCATGGAAAATCTAGACACCACGTCTGCAAATTCAAAGCGGGTGTTTTCAGTAACGACATGGTAAAATAAACCATTAGAAGGTGCATTTTTTGTGCCTGGTGTACGATTAGGCTGTGACGCAATCTTTCTGCAAAGTAAGACTTGCGTGTATCTGTGAATGGTTTGTGTTATGTCATTCTAGTATCAAAGTACTCAAAGCGCTGTCGTGGAGTACGAAATAATAACGTATTTTCTTCAAAAGCTTCCCACGGTAATATGTCCTTCTGTGGCCTATGACTACGAAATTTGATTGACTTGTTTACTCCTAAGTCGTATGTCCCTTCGCTTTTATTCGTCTATTAGCGTGAAATAAAGAGATATTTACTTAACAAATCCAACAGCAAGTGTGTCTTAAGTTGGGCTCGAAACACACCTTTAACTATACCGTATATCTCATTCTGGACCTACGTACGGTAAATTTGAGAGGTCGGTGTGCAAACACTAGAGGTAGTATTCACGGAATACATGCCCTAGAACAATCATCTAGAATTTACAAGATGAACAGCTCGCCAAACTATTAAAATTAAAATGGACTTTAATATTTTTCCTATTTTTGAAATGAAGGTTTTGTACAATTTCTCGTTCTATGTGCAGTTTAAAAATAGCACGATAATATCAGAAAGCTCAAAAATTATTACTTAAACGTTTCACAGTTTTCTCAAAAAAGTTAATTCGGGTAATATCAATAGGCCAAGCAATAGACCAATGGCAAGTTATTCACTTTCGATGTATGTAAATATTGGCTATGTACTTATATAAAAGCATAATATTACCGAAAATGTAGATATAAACTAAGCGTAGTTTTCAGTATTGTCTGCACCCCAAAAATGTGTTCGGGATACTCCGATCGATATAGCATTCCTGGCATGTTCCATTTGCATGCACTGAATATGGGCGCCAAAGATTAAGCCGTATGGTAACCATCGCACTCAATGAGCGTGATAAGCAATCCATGGTCCCTGTAACCCTAATAGGGCACCTTAGAACTGTATTTTAATAATTTTTCTCCTGAAGGTAGTTGAGGAAAACACGTCCCTGGATGCAGAAGATATCGTTCACACCATTCTCATTTATTCCAAGGCGCTTTTTAATTGCCTGAATCATTTTAAACTTTATATGTAAGCAAAAAATATTTAATGTTTGACACCGCGGCTTTTTTGTATGGAATATGAGCTATTTTTTATCATGAAATGGTTTTTTCGCAATGTTAATATACTGCAGTGTAATCACTTCGATTTTGTCTACTATCATGATGCCAGTTTACCTTCTGTATCAGTGACCATGTGTTCCCATATCTATCTGCCTTTTGTTATGACGTACTAGTTTTTTTTCCTTTGTACCTTCAACCTACACGGCACATATATTAAATTATATCATGCAGAATTTGCGCCTTCCTGCTTCCTGTTCCTGGTGGTCGTAGCCCAGAAAAGTTGTTCTAATGCAGCTTTTTCTGGGTCGCCCTTTTGTCACCCTCTGTACTTTTGGAGAAAAATGAAAACTGACCTGGAACAGACAGGCTGGTGACACTTTACGTCCCAGCTTTCCTAGTATCACGGGTCGTGCGCGGCCAGTGTGCACCGAGCTTTTCTACTCACACGGCCTCTTTCCTTTCTGTCACTAGCCACGAACAATTCTGGCTGTTCCCGCCCCTCGTGACATGCGGAGGTGGTGCGATGGTAACGAACTTGGTCCTCTTCTGCAGACCCAGGGTCAGTTCTAGTGCGAACTGAAACGTGTTTTTATGTGCGGAGCACTTTATTGTCCCGGTCGTCGAAACTAGTCTAGTGTCAGGGTATGCAGGCACCGCATACACGTGGCATTACGCACCCGTGTGGAGGCTTCGAAAGGGATCATCGCTTCCCCTCGTCGGGATCGAACCTTTGTCAATCGCGCTCCAAGGCGATGCCAGTCTCAATGCACCACGGAGGCACACGTTCCTTATATGCACAGTGTTGGTGGTGATCTTTGTGCTGCGCCATTGCCACTGAAGCAGCCGTTGCTATCCACTAAATAGGTGCACAAGAATAGCAAATAAGTACAAAATGAAAAATTAACGCATTAATTAACACAGTACAATGAAAACTCAACCCAGTGCCTCTGTATAGGCCTTTTGAGGCGCCTCTCTTGAATACTTCAGTTATCAACGCCAGGCTGACACTGAAAGTAGCCAAGAGACGGCGCCAGAGCCACCTGGCTAATCACTGCTCCGCACTGTACAGCTTTCACCTTGGAATGCAGCTGATTTAAGTTTTTCAGTATTAACAGCGGTGGCCATTTTCTGGGCTGGTGGGACAGCCAAACAACGACGGGTTTACGTGGAATGGACTATGATGGCGTTCGACTTAATGTATCTTTGTATAACCAGAAAGTTTCAATAATGCGATGACAGCCTCCTCATTTATTACCCGTGAGTGGTGTGGTCAGAGATAGTGTTGGGGTGTTATATGCCGTGTTTACAAAGAAACTACGCCAGTGAAATCTTGTTTTTTTCCTAGCTGTGGTTCTCTTGTGAGGGATCGAACGTCAGCGGGCTCTCGCTCTAGAACGGCAGTGTCGTCACGGCACAAATTTTGCAAATGGCACAGAGGAATAGGCAGTTAAATTTCAGCGGCGGGAGGCTCCCCCCTGCTCTCCCCTAGCTAAGGGAGAGTAACTAGTCCAGCCATAATACTGTGACCTCTACGGGTGGGTCTGGGATTGAGTGTCTAAGAAGCCGGCTGCGGGTTCCGTTAGGGAGAGCATTTTCGGCACCGTTTGGAAATCTGATATCGTAATGTCCCATGAAAGCCCTTGGTGACGTCTTTCGTTGGTTCCAATTCCGACGTTGGAAACAGCTGCCTTCATCTTGGCTTTCTTGCTTGAAAACAACGCTGTGCGGAGAAGCCTTCCTTGAAAGCTAAAATAGATACCATTTTTTATTCCAGGCATTCAAACAAAACTGAAATAAACTGCCCCCAAAATTTAAACTTATGTTACAGTAGTTCTTTAGGTATTATGGAACGTGATTGATTGAATTTAGGGTTTAACGCGCCGACGCAACGAAGGCGGTGAGGCACGCCGTAGTGGCGGTCTCCAGAATAATTTTGATCACCTGGGGATCTTTAACGTGCGCCGAAACCTCGTACACGCGGGCTACATCAAAAAGCGGCTGCCACGGCCGGGAATCGAACCCTAGACCTCGTGCTCAGCAGCGCGACGCCTGAAACACTCATCTACCGCGGGGGTATTTTGGAACATCATTTGTTATACACCACAACATAACGTAAAGAACATGAAACGGTCCCCTGTACCATTTCTTAACAATTTTACATGACGAAGGATAGAAACGGAGTATATAAAACCCTTGTATTTTTCTCTCTTTAGTAAAGTTGCCCTTGCGCCAATAAGCACCGCATAGAATAAAAACAAATGTAAAAATTCAGCGATGCCCTCAATAGCGTATCCCCCTTTCATCCTTACTGTCTCAAGCTTTGATAGAATAATTATTCATCCCAAGTAGCAGCTACTTGTGTTCAACTGTGGCTTGAAACCCCAGAGAAATTAAAAAACCAGCCTCTTTGCTATACCTTAAAAAAGGAAAGATGTAGTAGTCCCCCCTTTTTTATTAACTTAAACAAAGTAACTAAGATTACTTAATGAAGCACAACCTAAAGCTTAAACAAACTAGACTATCATCCACGAAACGTAAATTTTTCTTTGGCACCTGCACTTGTCCTGTTGCGGATCTTTCCATGGTCTTAGTTCTCTCCCTAAAATGGGTTTCACCTATTAGAAAATGCCTTTGTTAGTATGTTGCTCGCGAAAATTTAGCTTACGTGGGCAAAAAAAAATAAAAAAGGGAATTCGAAAAGAGTCTTTTCGTAGACACCCAGTTCTACTAGAGCACTGCACGGGCCTGATTTTAAGTCCCGAACCGGCCGGGGCCCGCTTTGTGAAGCCCGAGCCCAACCCGGGCCCGTGACACCGAGCCCGGCCCGTGACACCGAGCCCAGGCATTCATAAGTGAACCTAGCCCGGGCCCGGCCCGGGCCCGCCGTCTCAAGCCTGGCCCGGCCCGGGCCCGGTCATTCATTCTTGAGCCTAGGAGGGCCCGCGTGCGTGTGACCAGGCCCGGTCTTAGACGCTGAAGAAAATTTGTTTATTATATTTGCACCAGTGTTTTCGTAGCGGGAAATCAGACGGAGCATCTAGTCTGTACAAGCACGTCCTGAATTGAAACGCAAAAATAAGGGTTTAAAGTGCACGTAGTTTAGCTTACACTGTCTGCAGTCACGCCACATCGGCGTAATAATAGCTCGTATTCTTATACGAGAGGCACCATCACCCTTGATGTCCAGACTCTTGGCAATTTCACGTGGTTGTCTTGGTCACAAGTTGGTATTGCTGAGATTTCTTGCTCCCCATTTGAATCTACGAGTACGTGCGTGCGTTGAAATATTTTCCCTGCAGTGGTTGTTAAGCGTTGGCGCTTCTCTGGCACGCGAGTTTGATTGCCAGCCGCCATGGCAGCCGCATTTAAATTGGTTCGACATCGTAAAACACACGTACATAGACATAGGTGTAGAGCTCTAGGGTGTCTTAATTCCTTCCCCCGCTAGGCATTCCTTGTAACCGTATCTTTGATACGTTATACACCCGAATATAAAACTTGTATGCAGTACATGCAGTACATGCAGTATGCAGTACTTCATGTACATGCAGTACAGTGATTAAAATTTCAGTATAGTGACTATCAAACCTAGCAAAACATGTTTTTAAACAACGTGTACAACTAACATCAAGAAGGCGTAAAGTAAACTCAGAATATTCAATTTTATGCTCTTTTCTACACTTCACGTCGGAACTAATAATGGCCGGGGCTATGAATTCAAGCCCGAGCCCGGCCCGGTCTCATGGCGTCGAGCCCCGAGCCCGGTCCCGGGCCTGTGGTACTGAGTCCGGGCCCATCCCGGGCCCGCCAATAAATGACTTCGGGCGGCCCCGCCCGGCCCGCGGGCCGGGTCGGGCCCGGGCTTTCGGGCCGGCCCATGCCCGTGCAGTGCTCTAAGTTCTACACACTCCCGCAAAAGCTTTCTAGTGATGCAAGCGTTTATAATTTCCTAGAATATTTGAAAATGTATTGCATTACTTGTGCGTAAATAGAACCTATTAGCATTACTAATAGCTGAAATCATTTGTATTCGGGAAGAGTCCTCCAAGATGTAATTTGTTTCTGCAAAGGAAGCCCTGGAAAGCACCAGAAATGCAACCTGATGGTGTAAACGAAATAGTCCTAACCATACGTTTGAAGAACTGCATGTTGACTGAACTATATGTTTGTCTAACTCGTGTTGGCTGTTCTTCATCGGTGAAACCCCGTGGGCAGGTAATGAAGCCTAATTTCAATGTAATTGAGGGCGAAACCAGGATACCCAAAGGACAAGGTGGACGTTGAAATTGTGGAGCAGAGCCACGACTAAAATGGAAGGTATTGAAGAAAATCACAATCAAAGTAGCGTCCTCAAAGGGTTTTTCTCTTGTCCTTGCTGTTGTTTCGGTAGTAGTTAGTCGTATTACACTATTATAACAGAAGATGCAGGCTCATTAGTTGGGATGTGGTTGTTGTACATGTATATAGCTTTTTTATTTTTCGGTAACCTCTGTTTTTCCATGAAAAAGGGCATCGCTCCAGTGTGCCTGGATATGCCTTTCTGCATCGTAGGCCTTGTCAGCATAGACTGTCTCTACGGCAAAGATAAACACAAAACACAGACGTCATAAGAGATGGCTTCCACTCCAGATCAGTGAAACGCATGAACACTTGCCAAGTAAAAAATAAAACCACAGGGGACGAAAAACAAAGACGAGTCTGCTGCACGCTGAAAATTCTTTTCTTGGAAATTTCAGAGTGTATAACACACCCTGATCTTCTTTTTCGGGGAAGCTAAAATCGCCAGTAGAACATGGAATAAGACAAATAGTACAAAGAGGAAGTGAAGAACTTATGTGGCGGAGAAGTGGAATCTGGTTCCTGAGTCCAGGAGCCCACGTGTCCCTCGGTGGTCTCTGTCCTGGAGACGAGTAGCTGCTGATGCTCAGGTTAGCGCAGGTCATCAGGCTCACCTGCAGCTCGTGGAGGGGCACGATGAGTGAAAGAGGTGCGACGGCTGGGTTGTGAGCACACGCGGTAATGATACGGACATTTGGTGCCCGGTTGAAGGAATTCCGAATGGTATTGTTTTTGCCGTCTGCGGTGTAGCAAGGGAGGTAAGAGAATGTGTTGGTCTGGATCCTACTGGTAGCCTCCTCATCCCTACTATTTAATTAGGTTGCTGAATTCTGTTTGGGAAGCTTGGAATGGGGCGTCGATACGAATAGTGAGAAAAAGAGCTGTTGCCTAATGATGCCATCGAATAAGTATGCGTGCCGAAATTCGAGTTCGACCGCTCAAGTTCGATCAAACTGACACTCTAAATACTTTTGTATCTTGCCATAAATATCACTGCAACAATTTTTTACTTTACAATAAACAATGGCATTACATGGTGGCACTGGCAATCACACTACCTGGCTGTATTGTACGGGCTGATGCAATACTTTTATTAAAGAGAACCTAAACAACGTATGCACATCCAATAAACAGCCCTTCTACATGGCTGAATAGCAAATAGCTCAGTGGCTTAAGCTGCAGTTGCTACAGTTGCTTCATATGAATGTGATATTTTTCAATTTTTGCCTTAGTGAGCTTCATCAAAACGTACCGTTGGTTGGCCAGCATGCCACAATATTATACGAGAACCATGCAGACTGCAGCGAAACCTTCCGTCGTAGGCTACGAATTGTACGTGCGTACCGACGCCATCAGTCCACTTTCGGTGAATTTTTTCGTGACGGATCACTGAAGGAAAAAGGGGGCAGAGGAGCGTGATCCGTTAGTTTTGAAGA
This sequence comes from Haemaphysalis longicornis, assembly GCA_013339765.2. Classification (NCBI taxonomy): domain Eukaryota; kingdom Metazoa; phylum Arthropoda; class Arachnida; order Ixodida; family Ixodidae; genus Haemaphysalis; species Haemaphysalis longicornis. Next base: position 80,043 of record JABSTR010002811.1, on the reverse strand, counting down.
CACGCTTACAGTGAAAAAAATCTTCACGACACCAATATAACAACCAGTTAAGGGTGAAGCAATGTTACTGCGTCCCCTGACTTTCCACAGATGCCGGCCTGGAGACATGCAAAGAGAGCATCACTCGACATTACTTGACAAGGCGACCGGCCTTCTTGAGGCACAGCACACGTGCCCTTCTTTTCGGGATGAAAGGTAGCTTAACCAAAAGGGTCTCAATAGGGTACACAGAGCGCATAGGTCTAGAGGACATTTCCCGCTCATGTAAGTCCGCTTTCACATTAGCTACCTTCAGCCCTACATAATCTATACGAGCGCAGTTCTATTCATTCTATTTAATAGCTGAATATGCTTTTGTGCAATTCTCTCGTACTGTGTTGACACATATTGAACCACAGCGCAAACGACGAGACCAAGGACGATAGCAAGAGGACACATAAAGCGCTGACTTACAACTGGATTTTATTTTCTCCAACGGCGCCAAATATAAACGAAATTGAAGAAAACAAAAATGAAAAACATAAAAAAACACATGAAAAAAATGTCATGACAAAGGCATAGAACCAACCACACAGTTAGCCGTTCTCGGCACGTGTCCTTTTAGGATAGTCTATCTCCTTCTTCGTCAGTGCAATTGAGGCTATACTGACGCAATTCTCACCCATGCGTTCAATCTCAGCGGCCTCTATAATTTCCGGGTAAGCGTATTCACGTTTCAAATATAGAGGCCGCTGAGATTGAACGCCTGGGTGAAAATTGCGTTAGTATAGCCTTAATTGCATTCACGAAGGAGATAGAATATCTTAAAAACACAAGTGCCGATAACGGTTAACTGTGTGGTTGGTTCTATGCTTTGTCATGCCGTTTTTATGTGTGTTTTTTCTTGTGTTTTTCATGTTTTGTTTTCTTCAATTTCGTTTATAGTTGGCGCCGTTGGAGAAAATAAAATCCAGTTTTAAGTCAGCGCTTCGTGGGTCCTCTTGCTGTCGTCCTTTGTCTCGTCGTTTGCGCTGTGGTTCAACATGCATCACCAACTCGCCCAAGTTTTCGCGTTGGGATGACACAGTTGGCTGAGTGTACCTGCAGCAATACCTGGTTCTTAGCCTTTTTGTGGCCAGTACACCTTGTTCTAAGCCTTCTTCACCGCAGCAGGACTCCATTAGCCGTGTTCGATCAATACGTACTGTTCTAGAGGCCCAGCCCTAAGAAAAAATGACGGTACATTGTGAGAGGTGTTGATTCACGCTTCAAAAATAGTGGAATGCGGCAGAAGTAAACGTCGGCTTCAAGTATGTGTTTGGGAACCAACTAAACACTGTTTGTCAACTAGCAAAACCCAACTAGGAAAGACGTAATGTGTCACTAACTAAGCTATGCAATTTTCTGATGTTTGTCATATGCCCCGTTTTTGTTCAAGCTGTTAATCGCTTGGCACCCGTTGGAGTGTAAGGGCGTTTTGACGCGATATATTCTTGGGGTCCTTAGCAGCTGCGGTAAGTCGGCCATACGCAGTTTTTGACGTGCAGCTTTCTTGAACAGCTTTGTTGTTCGGCAAACTACACTAATTAGCCAAACCTCGCTTTTGCAGGGAAACCTCCTAGCACAACCACCAAAACGTCTGGCCACAACAAATAAGGGATACATGTATTCTATTCAAATAACCTAATCTACTCAAAATGCGTATACTAGTTATAAACCGTAGAAGCTGCCCTTGAAAAAATCTTTTGGTATTTCTGTTGGCATATTATTGAGTTCTCATTGATTCACCGAAAAATCATCAGAAACTCAATGTTCATTGAGTTTACACATTGAGAGCTCAAAGGAATTTTTGTTGTAGTCTTGCACTAATGACTTTTCTAGGGTGGAGTTCTTGTGGACTTTTCGTATTCTCAGTGACTCATGGTGATTATTTGTAGGCAAGTCATCAGCAAATGATGCCATTTACTGTCTGCATGCCTGTTCGACATGGACAGCCACGTGCGTTGAAAGTTTAATACCCGTTGTCCTGCATGTATCAGCCTAATTAGGCAGCATCTTAGCATATTTTTGCTGCAGTGTGAGTGTATTAAATAAGCTGCATTTTTCAAGGGAGTTGCATTTTGTATAGGTAGCCAGCTTTGATAATGCAACTCTCAGCGCTTTCTTCTACCGATACCTATATCCCAGCTCAAAATATGAAGACAATATCAATACGCATGATTATAACGACTTAAACGAGATGTCTTCTGTATCACAAAGATTTGAATGACAATCAAATAACATTTAAGGAATGTTGTCGACACCTGTATTATTCAATGAGATTTCGTAGTCCTCAACATCGTGAAGGTCCAATATCGCAAAGATTTTCAACGACTTGTCGAATAAGTATAACGACATCTCTTGATGAATAAGGACTTCTACTAGGTGTCGATATACTGCAAAATTATAAATGTCTCATATCGTAGAGTCATACAACATCTCGACGAACATCAACAACATGTTTATGACAAAGATTACAATGATGAGTACCAGATGTTCTGAATATGCCTTCAAGGTATTCTTAAATGTGACAAATTGCACAAATCAGCCCTGCATGTCTTATGCTTGTGTAACATCTGGCAGATAATATATGTTCTGCCGTGTAAGTATTGGAAGCATAAGCACAAGATCAGCACAAGATAAAGTACAGTACAAACTGATAATTTGCACTTTCAGGTGTTATCGAACAAATTACACTTTCTTTATTCAATGTTTTATGAATGTTTCTAGAGTGCATGTTTCAATTTCAGACATTCAGGTAACCCTTAAAATTTACTTGTCCACACAAGAAATATCTGCTGCTTTTCCACCAGCTAAAACTTTGTGTCAACATATCACTAACCAGCAGCTTCTACGTCTGGCATGCCATAGACGCTTCGACGTAAACGTTTGCGTTCTGATGTTTTCATTTTTTAAGGAACAGTCAGACGGACTATAATATAACGATGTCAAGACTTACTTTGGCTCATACCACGGTAATGCAATCGTTTTGTTGCTGCAGCCTCAGTTGCTTTTCGTAAACAACAAATTGAATCGGCTGTACAGCTTTCTTTGAGGGCGTGTTTCCATTTCTGCGCAGGCCATCCGGGGCGGCCCGTGTACATCTTTTTCGCTCGTCGCTGCCGCCCACAGTACTTGTTTGCTGTACCTGTTACATCGCCGCCACCGCATGCTTCGGTCGCTCTTTAATATTGCCTCGCATTATCCCCTCCTTGTTACAAAATCAGAGGTTTTCACTGCTGTATGCGCCTGACACGCCAGGAGTGACATCGCCTCTAGTATTAGCGCGGATGTTGCTTGTGTGCAAGATCGGTGCGTGACAAACAAGCGTTATCAACGCCACAATTAAATACCGCATGCCATTTCATTCGTGGCTACCGTGTCTTGCGAAGAAAAGATCGGGGTTGGCATGCGATAGCTTTGCCTGATTCAATAAGGAGCTCTGGCTCAATCGTTTGCAGTACTAACAATGTGACCTCGTCTCCAAGATCGGTGCGTGAGAAACAAGCGTTAGAACTGACAGAATTTAAAAAATGCAGCATAAACTAGACACAAACGGCAATATTAGTTCGTGACATACGTACGTATAGAATCATTTTAGTTGGCGGCTAACTACCCGGCGAGATGGCGGAGTTGTTACGCCATCGTTTACTGTTTTGTGGGTCCACGGTTCAAATCCTCGTCAAACCTCGCTTTTTTCCGGGTGAGGGCTTGATTAGCTCTTTTTTTAAACAAGGGTAAGCGCCTGTTCCTTGCTTTCAATCACGCCGACGTTTACCACCCTCTTCAAAATCCCAAAGTAGTTTGTTTTCTCGCACCTCCCCTGTTGAGAAACCCGCCCTGAAAACAACACCAAAAGACACTTTACAATTTTTTTACAATATAAGTATATATGTCAGTTATTTATTTGTATTTACTTTTGCGTTTAAAAACCTCAACTTCAAGTTTGAAACACATTTAAGACTTTGAAAGCAGAAAGATAATTACCAATAACACAATTTTCGTCAAACATCGAGGTGCTACTATTGCAGTCTGGCAAGTATCTCTCGCTTTTTGTGTGTTTCTTCGTGGAGTTTGTTTTTGGCGGAGTGGTTGGTGGCGCGATTTGTTCAGTTTGATTTATTTCAAGCTTAAATCATAGTTACAAAACCTTTATAGGGTGATATCTGCCCTTAATCTACGCGTATGTTGAACACGCGGGAAAGGGAAGAAGAACGATCATCGCTCAACGATTATCGCACGTAAAAGGTGAATGACATTGCGTCCAAACAGAGCGTGTTGGTTGTCCGGAAGGTGAGTACGAGCGTGAAGAAGGAGTTTACGTAGGAAACGTGGTTTCTGCTGGGGTAAGTACGCATTTTTTTATTTTTCTGTACTTGTGTTGGAACGAGTTCTGGTGTATATGGGTCAGTAATTTGCTAGACCCCCCTCTCGTTTGCTCTGAGAGCCTACGCAATGAGCATACTTGTTTTGGTGCCATGGATTTACCAATCCAGTGTTTCTGCGCTAGTAATCATCAATTTACGTGGTGGAATCTAGGACGTTGGTTACGATGCTCGCGCTGTACCACATGGCGGCTAATCATTTGACATCACGCAGGGCACTATAACACCGAGGCGGTTGTTTGTTATGTGTCTCTCAAACAGTGCCTTTGCGGCGACTGTTGAATCCCTGCAGTGCGCTTCGCAGCTACTGCGCTCGCGAGACGGGCTGCCGATGTAGCGACCATCCGCCTCGCGGTCTTCGGGCCGCGATATGCGTCCTGATATGCCGTGCCGTACTCGTAAAGCCCGGCAACAACGTCACGCGTCATGAAATTGCCGTTCTCGTTCGCCAACGCGCCCCGACAGCATACGCGTCGACCGGGTGCTGGCGGAGTTGTGCTGGAAGGCAAGAGATGAGGACGCAGGGAGGTGTAGGTAAACAGATGAGAATTAACAAAGTGCAGGGGGGAGAAAAACAGTATGTAAGGCGTGGGAAACGGGTGGGAGTGTTCGGGCCGTGCGCCAGCTAACGAGCACGGCAATTTCACGACGCCTCACGTTGTTGCCGAACTTCACGAGTACGGCACGTATATGAGGACGCCCGTCTTAGAGTTCACGTAGAATTCATAAAGGTATACATACGTGGAGATTGAAGGTTAAATCCGCGCGCGTGGCCTCGCAGGGGTGCCTGCGCACTCAACGCGAGTTATATTGGAAAATCAAACATGCAAGGGCAAGCCAGGCATTGAATTGGAGGGGCATCAACCAGAACACACCAGTTCCGATTGAAAGCTAGGCATACAGATGGGCTGTTAGCGAGCGTTCCATGCCAATAAGCTTAGCAGTAAGCTTTGCATACATCATGCATACCCCACTCACAGTACCTGAGCGTCTAATAAATACATTATTACTGTGAATAAATTTCAGTTTGGGTGTTCCGGGAATGTTCTTATTAGTGCCTTGGAGGTTACTGTCTTTAAACTATTATAACGTACTTATGTAAGCATTCGTGCTTTGTGGTGGGCTTTTCTGGTATTTCATGAAGTGTCAGCACACTCACAGATTATGCACCTGCAGGTGATGCTCCTGGCTGTCCTTGGTCGGCTGCCTCTCAGTCCCGTTTCAAAGGCTTTGCCAGCGCCTCCCCTGGCCAACCGACACTGCCCCTGCAGGACCCAAGTACTGCCTGGCCTTTCCTTGGTGCTGCGTACGCTTTGCCGCCAGGAATAGTCATTCCTTCATCCATCATCTGGCCGCATGGACCACCCGTTCAGAAGCCAGCGCATTTTGCTCGACGCATCGGTCCAGGCACTGCTACCATATCAGTGCACCCACCGATTACGTCCCTGTTGAAAATTCCATCAACAACCATCAAGATTCATTGCTGGAAAGGTGATTGCGTTTGATGGTCGCCTTGGAAAGCTTGATGTACGTAAGAAACTGTAATGGAAGCTGCTGGAAGGAGACGCTAGAAGGTGCTGGCAGGCATGATGGCATGCCTGCCAGCACCTTTCAGCACCTTCCAGCACCATCCTCCATGCTGGCAGGCTTGCGGCGCAATGGCGGCAGATGTTGGCGTGACGGCAAGCTTGACTGCTGAATTGATGATGGAAAGGCATTTTCTGAATGAATGACGCAGAAAGCCAAAACTTATACGAGAGCGAAGCGCTTGTAATAACAGAAACATAGCGTGGCATTGACCGTTGCGAGAAAATTAGAAAAGCTGCCTTTTTGAAAAGGTGTTGCCGAAAACTTGGCACGCACGCTGCGCGATGACGGCAGATGTTCGCGTGACGGCTAGCTTGACTGCTGTATTGATGATTGAAAGGCATTTTTCCGAACGAATGCTGGCAGCAAGCCAAAATTCATTCGATAGCGAAGGACTGATATAATAACAGAAACATAGCGGTGGCATTGGGAATTTCGAGAAGAAAAAACAATAACTGCATTTTTGAAAAGGTGCTGCTGAAAACTTGGCATATTAGAGAAAAGCTACTTTGATTAGCGCTTCTTGTTTTTAAGCCAGAACTTGGAGGCTGGTATGAAACTGTATGCCATTTATTCGCCGTTTTTTGGTGTAAGGATGGCAGTGCCGACCCTTACGTTGAAAACATGGGCAGCTTTTTTTCGCTGCGACGGGGTCAAACCGTCAAACCGTACGTGTTCATTTTCGCTGCGCTGAGCCCGCGGACAGACTACGGGTGTAGCGCTTCGCCGATCCTCCTTAGTTGTAATCAGCTGCCTTGAGACAGATCCAAGCACGGTATTATTACACAACATAATTTTAATTCCGGGGCGCGCATGCCATTTCGCTCTATGCCATTTCACTCATAGCTCCGTTCGCTTCGTCGGGGAGAACGAGGATGTGCGATATCTATTTTAGGCTGAGATAGCTGGCTACACTGGCTCAAGGTGAGCCTCGTTTTTGGAGACCGGTGCGTGCCCAAGAAGCGGTATGGACTGCCGGAATGGGTTATATACGAGAAGCAGTAAACATAACTCACAATATTTGTGCATTCATGGGCGATTTCAGATTGACAAACCAAATAAATGGCACTTGTTCGGGCATAAACCCCGATTGTTGCGGCTCAAAAAGACATGGATATTACGCCTTTCTCTATCCGGTTTTTGCCATTCGACTATCCTGGTGAGCCATCTTATGACATGTTCGTTGTTGATTGGTTTGTACAGTCTGTGGCGATGGCCGCTTATGTGATAGGCATGCTGAGCCACCAAGATCAACTAAGTCTTATTTCCGAGAAACTGTGGCATTTGTACATAGTGTGTATAGTTCGCTTGACCAACCACCTGACTGGTTCCCTCTTTTGAACGCTTGTGTGTGTTTGCCTGAATTTTGATGTATATTTGCTTCTCATAACTTCAGGGTATTCTTTTGTTTGCGTGTATTCGTCGTACTGCAACGTCTGAGCGTATTTTTTCATGTAATAAAGAAAAAAAAGTTGCGGTGGTGCAGTGGTAACGCGCTCGTTTTTTGTTGCAAAGGTTGGTGGTTCGATCCTCCGGTGGTCTGTTTTTTTTTTTTGCTTGACAGCACGATATGATTTTTTTAACGAAAAATGTGCTGTTCTTGGTGTTTTTAACCAAAAGTGATTTCCCCAAGTGATGTCGGAGTTTATTCCACAACTCAATCGCTCATTACAGGATAGCCCAACAAACCAAAACCTGATCTTTCTATTTACATTGCTTTATGTGTCTTGTTCAAGCCCAGAATTTGTTTCGACGCATTTTGTTCACTTCGCGCCGTGTATGAACTGCGTTACGAAAACACCAAGGCACAGCCGAAACCGAAACCCCGGCCTCAGTACTCCACTGCTCCATCCAGCAACATCGCCACGCCATCACGCCGTCGCATTCCTTTCTTCCTGGCCGCCGAGACGGTGGAGTTGTACGCGCTTGTCGAGTGGCTTTGTTGTGGTTGTTTTGAAGACATGGATATTGTTTCACGAAGATATGTCGCCTGTGATTTAAGGTAAGTGACTAGTCACTTTTTGCACTTTACTTGTGTATTTAACAGGGCAGGGCTCTTCCGTTCCGTGTTAGACGTTTGCGTCGTGGTTAGCCCTATGTTTTTTGACAGCGACTGATTTTGAGGGTTACGTAGATCTGCCTTTCGACCGCGGATATTGCGTGCGGGACTAGCAACATAGGGCTGTTCGATTTACAGTCCCGGACTCACCGCCGATTCCCTGAAAGCAGTCAGGCATTCGATTTTCTTGTGTATACTTATGGCTTCGGGGAATCCCGGACTCCGGCGGAATATCCGCGGTGAATTCGAGTCTGTAAATCGAAGAGCCCTATTGTTTGTGCCGTTTTAGGCCTTTTGTTGAGCGAAGTAGGATCATCTGCTACGTTGGCTAAACGGTTTGTTGCTCGAAACAACCGATCGCCAATACGCGCGGTCGACCGCTCCACACTCTTAGCCAAAAAGGACTAACGGGGCATTGGCGTTAGTCCTTTTGGGGACTAAATGCGTTGCACAGTCCTTTTTGGGCTAACGGAAGGGTACCGAGTCCCTCTAACTTAGTCCCTTGATGGTTCAACTGTTTGTCCGCCATAAAGACTACTGTTGGTCCCTTGCAGATCAACTGTTAGTCTCCCCTGTTAGTCCACTGGAGACCAACCGTTGGTCTCTGAGTATCAATCGTTAATCTTTCCCATTACTCCCCCTAGACCAATTGATGCTTTCAAGACTAAATGTTCATCCCTGCAAATGCTCCCCTCTGGATTAACCGTGCATACTAAAAGACGATGTGCTGGCTCGTGCAAATACTCCATGAGTGACTGTCGTTCCATTTGACCGACAATTCAGAAGGAGGAGTAAACACAAGAGACCAGAAACAGTATTTCTGGCCACTTGAAATATTCACGACAAAGAAAATGTCACTTTCAAGCTTTTATTGCAACACTGTGTAAGCAACATACACAACACAAGTAAACCGTACTCTACTCTTAATGTTGGAGTCTCTATTTCGAAGGCCTGTTTGGCACACCTTGTCAAGGCGATGCGCCCAGTATTGGGCTATTCCGGGTATTCATAGCTGCTGTCCTTTGCGCAAGCGCGCTCCACTTGCACGAGGTACTTGTCCGTTGAGAGGAGACAACCATCCTCCGTGAGCTGTCGGCAATGGGCGAATCGTCACGCTCCTGCACGAAAGAAATTCAAAACAAGTGTTATTCGTGGTAGGACGCAAAATGAGAAAAACGCAGTTTCCAGCAGCCCTAACAAGCATCCGTAAAAATACCCCGAAAAGCAAAAAGACAGAAGCAAAATCAATGCTTTATGTTGCAGCCAAACGTGGGTGAAGTGACTAGACTACGGATTAATTAAACTGGCCACGGTTTAACATGAAACTCACTTTTTCCGACTCCAGCAGAAAAGACGCCGCTCAAACCACAATAGAACCTGGGGACTCATGCTCCCTAACTCAATTGAACCACTAACAGGGCAACAGAAAATATAAAGAGCTCATTATTCGCATGCGGGTTCGCTATTCCAGAGGCTTACGTAGCACGAAACAAGGCCTCTTCCCTCCCTTTTTGTTAAGGAAAGAGACGCTTCCTGTCAGCACCAGCTCTAAATCAAAATGGTCGGATCAAAAATAAAAACATAAAAAATTCAATTATTGGAAGAAAACCTGCTTTTCTGCGCTTATAATGCGGGTTTGTAGAACAAGGTCATTATTGATTTCTGGCTTTGTCGAACATGCGTTTTTATTTCAAAAATGTAATAAGAGCCAAATTTTCTCAATATTTAACAAATTTAACAATGTGCAACTAATAGGCTCAGGCGAAACAAACAAAAGGGCGTCCCCTCAGCTTGTGCATGGGGAGTGGCTATGGCTGCACGTTTTTATTTCCTCTCTGCGGACAGTTCCAGTGAGTTCGGATGTGCACACAAAAAAGGCTTTCAAAGGAAAGGGGCAAAATGTTTGAAGCTGACCACGCTGCGAGCGCTTGGCTGCCACTGAGGGAGCAACAAAAATGAAAAAAAAGTGAAGGAAGCTTTCGGAACTGTACATTAGTCACGCGAGCGTGCGCCTGCTACTGTGAGATTCATGTGAACGGTGCGGGTGATGGGTGGGTGCGGGAGGGACTACAGAACGAGAATGTTTTCTGCACAAGTTATCCGAAAGCCAAACAAATCTCTTTTTTTTGGGGGGGGGGGGCGCCTTACTGCAAGCTTAGGTTCCCTGGCGGCCACAAAAGGGCCGGTACTGTAAAAGGGGCCATCAGAAAACATTCTGGACAAAAAAAAGTCGTCGTGAGGTACAGAAAGATACTACAGTTCTGTTAGAGGGCTTTTATTACGGCGGTCAGACCGCGCCTTCGAGGAAAACTTCATATTGACGTTCTGCTGTGGTCCGGCAGATTACAAGTTTGGGTTCCGCAAAATATGGAGAAAAATGCCGTATTCAGAATTTTAACCCTAGTTTTATTCGGACTGGACGTAGTTGCGGCGGAATTTTTGCCCTATCCAGAGTGCGGTCCCTTGAATTTTTTCGAGTAATTTTTCTCTGTAATATTTCTGAGAGAATTCTTGTATCCTAACAGCCATATTGTTATTTTAGTGTTCGTATGTTCGCCTAAAAAGTAGAGCCCTTCAAGAGTCTCGACCACGTGTTAACCACGTTTTGACATTCTGGCTGCAAATTTATTAAAACTGCAATTTCAAAAGAAAAAAAGTTAGCGGTTAGGTTCCTTTTTGTACGCTGCTTCTTCTGAGGTGGTTATTTATGCGGTTGGGCCGCTCGTTTGGAAGAAAAAATGCGTTTTTACTATTTTAGGGTTAAGTAAAAAGTTAGGTAAATATTGACCGAAACAAATAAAAATTACGTCGCCGTCGGCAGTAACGCCCAGCGAATCGACTGGCGTTGGTTTTTAACTGACACTTGCTAACGCAAGCTCACGAACTTGAAAAAAGGGCGAATGGGGAAAAGCCGCCGCCGCCAGCTCACCTTTCGCACGTCCGTCCCTGCTGGCCGCGAACAAGTAGAAACAAGTCGGAGGGCCCCCGCCAGGGGGAGCAACAGCAACGTTGCGGGAGCAAAGGGTGCTGTTAGTCTTTCCGTTGGTCCCATTCGCGTCGAGGGTCCAACGTTTGGTCCCTTCATTTTGCACACGGCCCTAATCTTGGCGCGTTTGGTCTTTAGGGGACTAAACCTTTTTTTGCTGCAGTTCGTCTCATTTTCTCCCATTTTGGCGAAGAGTGCAGGTTGGGTCGCAAGTTTTTTTTTTGTTTTTGTGGGTATTTCTTTTTAAGGAATTGCAAATTGTTCTTCGCATCATTTTTTGTACCTGGACTGGAGTGGTACGCTTTAGGTAACTTTTAGCCGAGGCACATAGCAGTCTACACTACACTGCAGGGATTGTCATTTTTCAAAGCGGTCACTCAGTAAAGTGCACTGGTACAAACAAGGCTCTCTGCGTTCAGATTGAGGGTACGATGGCTGAAATTGGCGTCACACTCGCAAGCCCCGCATGTGCAGTGAATGTTTGAGTGTTCCAATCGTTCGATAATCGCATATATGTTTGTGCATGTGTATCCGGTAGCACCAAAAACGTTCATTCAACCCGATTTGCTACCATGTCGAAACTACATGCGTATCGTGCGTCTGGTGCAGAGGCATAAGCAATGCTGGCCGCGCATGGGGAGCGTTTAAGCACTGCAACATTCACTACCGTCTCCGAATAATTCGCGGCCACGCGTGTTGCTCAGTTAAATTTTGTATTGGGCTCTCATTCTGTGGATGAGTGCACCCCGCACAAGAGCAAATGCTTCAAAAAAAAAGTGGGTCTCCTCTGGACTGGTTAAGGCCGAAGGTCTCTTTCTAGTAGCTTGTGTACATAATTGCACAGCAAAGAATACACTCTGTTAAAAACACGACTTGATGTAAATAAATATAGTTCTAGAAAATATGCCGCTAGAGAATAGAGGGGAGAACAGCCTTTTCTAGATGGTTAGATCACACTGAAAGTTTTTTCTTAATTTTTCAGAAGAGGATAACCTCTTTCTCATCGCAATATTTTTTAAGCACTGGCTATTGTCATTATTGGCAGTAATGCATTATTGTCATGTTTCAAATTTTGCGGCCTATACCAATGTGTGTCATTTTTGAAAATCGTTTCAATGGGTTTGATGTCAATGTGAGCACAACCTTAAATCTGGTTCCCTATGCTTCCCTAAGACATCGCGGCCATTATTAAGGACTAATTAGATTCATGTTTTGAAGGAAAAAATTGTTGCCATGATATTGACGGTACCAGCTGAAAACATGCACCGACACATCATGTGGGCTTCAAGCACTGCGTGGGAAGGAGAATTGAACCTGGTTTAAGCTGCAATCACCTAGAAGAGACTTCAGAAACAAAAAAAATTGCTTCACTTGTATTGTTGTTCAGCAGTTCATCACAGCCTTTCCAGCCTCCTTTGGCAGAATTGTTAGGCTGTGCCTAGCGTTCTGTCTAGACGGAACGGCAACTGTCACTAAAGTTCCGTCCGGAGGAAACACAACTCGCGTTGAGAGCAGTCTTTCTTGATTTTTACCCATCCGGCCAAACCGCTACCGCTCACTGACTAGCCAGAATCACTGATAATTAATAATGAATTACAGATGATCAGACTAACTCTAGCTCAATCTGGACAGATCTCCAAGCCGCCACCCGACGCCCGCTTCACAATATTTCAGCGAGAGCAGTCGGTCTTGATTTTTACCTAACCGGCCAAACCCCGCTTCCGCTCACTGACTAACCAGAGTCACTGTTAATTAATAATCACTGGTAATAATTAGAGGAGATCGGGTGTAACTGACGATGGCTACGTCGGCCTTGGCTCCAGCGAGCGGGAGCGGCTCGGCCGCTTGAGTAAAAACCAAGACCGACTGCTCTCATCGCGTGAATTATAAAGCGGGCGGCAAGTTTTGCTATTACAAAACGCTAACACTGCCACACACCCACACACACACAAAAAAAAACGGTGGCGAGAATCAAACCAGGCCTACAACGTTCGTAGTCAGCCGCGGAACCACTACACCAAATCCCAGAATGAGAAATGGCGGCTAATCAGCTGGTTTTGATTTGGCGTTCAGTCTGGACGGAACTTTAGCAGTTTTTTAGCATTCCGGCAGGACGGAACGCTAGGCACTCCCTAATTGTTAAGGCAATTTATCATCATTTAGGTCTGCGCTTTGTCACAGAATCGTGGAGGCAATTTGCCGTATAGCAATGAGAGAGCTCATCTCGGCACCTTTTTACGCATACATGAACTGGTCATAATAACGGCATCTACTTCCCAAAGAGAGAATTGAGTTAGAGCTTGATCGTTGACATTGTCACTATTCTGTGATAGTCACTTCGGCCATCCTTACATCCAGGCAACGTGGTATTTTAACGTTCTCATATTTTCTCTTGGAGTGTGAAGAACACCTTGCTCGACACCTTAATACGCAATTTAGAACTTTGAAGGATTAAGGCTAATGCAACTTGCTTGTTGTTTGCCACTCACTTCTATCTTGCAGGCTACTGACTGTTACACCTTGCAGTGGAGATCAGCTGGCATGCCCTACTTGGTGGATGGACCTATCTGGATGGACCTCTCATCAGATGTCTCTGGCTGTTTTTCTGGTTGGTTACAATAGGTGAGCACCTAGTTTTATACAATTGTAGTGCAATGCTAGACGTGCACTGTGAAATTCAGTTACCAGAACTTGCCTAATTTGATCGAGAGTGCAGTGCTTTGGTCTTCCAATAGCGCTGTATATATATCCATGTCGGCTTCTTCATTTCAGCAATTCATTGCTCTCCGAGTTTGGAATCAGTGAATTTGGATGTATTGTATTTAACGTCTTATGTATTGTTTAACATGAACCTTTGCTGCCATTGTGCATTGGACTGCTGAAACACAAGCACGAAGATGGGAGTTCTTAGCAAAAAAGAGAACTAGGATGCACATGATGCAACATTTAGAAGTGACACAGCTGCTTGATATCCCCCTTTTGGTGCAGCCCGCCGAATGCTCCTCTCCGCCTGTGAGAACGATAGCTCTCTTTTCCTCCGCCACGTCGCCTGTGGTGCACGCTATCGGTGATGCGGTGGCGTCAATTCGGAAAGCGGCCACACAATCAGCCATCCGCGCTACAGTTCTTGGTTCGGCTGTTGTGTTATTGCGCTTTGTCATGCTTCACTTGAGACACCTTGCTGAACAGGCTGCAATCACATATTTACGTGGAGTAGATGCATGGTCCTTAACATGGGATTGCACTATTCAGCTTGGTTTACCGGAATTTTCGATTCTGTAGCGTGTTCGTGACCTTTGGGCTTTTTCTGAAGGAACTTCGGGCTGCTGATGACGACAGGCGAAAATATCAAGGTGGCGTGGGACAGCTTAATTTTTTCCAGGTTCGGCTCAATGTGCGATCAGCTTAGGAGCCAAACTGGGTTCACAAGTGACAACTTTTATTGGATCTTAAAGAGGGCCTTGAGAACAAAACAGTCCCTAACTTTCTGCATTCCATCAAACATCCCACTCTCTCTCTCTAGAAAATTTGTTCTAAGGTTCCTAATGAGGTGGTTTGGTCAAATAAAAGGAACGATGGGTCATATTTATGCGCTGGATGTAGCAAAACATGCTGTAGTGTGTTGTCAACCGACATGCCTAGAAACATGGCGCTGTTTGTCTGGTGGCTGTCTGTGACAATACGGATAATGAAGAACCCCACCTCTTACACAGTTGAGCACACTAAAATTCAGGTTAAGGAGCCGGTCATGCTTCATGTTCCCGGTAAAAAATACCCTAAGGGGATAACGTCAGCCGTGGAAAGCCCCCGCAGGACAAACCAAAGGAGCCTGCAGGCTATTTCAGTGGCACCGCCGGTTCAAGGTTCACATCTTATATCAAGGCCGAAGATATGTCGACTTGGCAGCCATAAATTACTTTTTCCTGTACTGACATTTCGTCAGTAATCAGGCTGCAGTATGGTTCTTTAGTGACCGCAAGCTTTGTCCCTCCACTTGAAGCCGTTCCTTTATTAGGCTTATTACTCGAGTCTCTGCAGAAGGTCCACAAGATTTTTAGTGTGCTTTGACACGGCAGCTTCAGCAGTTTTTTTCCCCTCACATGCTCGTATCCTTTACAAGAAGTCGCCCTTCCACAACACTTTGCCGCAACGTGGGTTTCTGTCTAGTCAGGGCGCCTTATCACTATTGATAATCTGTTCTATGGCAAATTTGGCACACCCGTTCTCCTTCTTGTGCGGCTTCCGAAAGGGTCTTTAGTGCTTGCACAGCTCGGTTGTCCTCATAGTATTGAACTTTCTCTAAATTCATCACAAGTTTGCTGAAGTTTTTTGCAAGCGTTCCTTTAGTCTGCACTTTCATCTCAAGACTGTTTGCGTTGCTTTTCGTCGCTTCAATGCATCCAACCAGGTTAATGTCATCTGGCCTTCTTCACTTTTAATTTAACGTGTTCCTAACCTTCAAAACACTCGCCTGAAGCTACATTTTCTTGCGCCTGGTATTCGCTTGATGCGCTTTGAGCGTAGAAGTCTTCTAGACGAGGGTGTTTTGTTCTTTCCCACCTGCTGCTAACGCATGTTCTCTAGAAATTCTCGGTTACATGCATACACGCTTGCATCTTACTAAAATCCTTTCCCGGGAAAGGCATTGCCTACCATGCGATGCCTTTTAGAGTCAGTGCCGGTGAAGAGCACCCTTCAATGACCTGAAGGGAGTCCTAGCAGGATGGTTTCACTTAATTTGTTGAAAATGTTCTTTTTCTGCAGGCTTTCTATTTTTATGGCAAAGAGGAATGGCAGAAGCAAGGGACCACATCGGAGTGACCATCTCAGAATGTTTAAGGAGGTATGTAAATGTACATATACATTTGTTTTGAGTTGATATGGATTGTATAAGCTTTAGTGTGTAACTCAGTTTTTTTTTTCTTTTCAGCTGCCCACCTGTTCGAAGATAGTCACCATATTGATATTTATTGATAATATATTCAACGTTAAAACCAAGCTTGTTTTGTGTAATATTTTTAAGCACCCCAGCACACACCTCCAAGCTCTCATAAACGGTTGATACGTTTTCAGAGCATTGTAGCAGGATAGCAGAAAAATGATAACGACATGAATGGACAGAGCAAAACGCATAGGCAAGCTTACTTATTTGCTGCAAATCTTATTTCATAAATTTATTCGCAAGAAATGAAACCAGTTTTTCATTAGCATTGCATACCACCTTTCCTTTTCACGCCGTCATCATTTTTGTGCAATTCGCATATCTGCCGTCATACCGTCACTCAACCTGCCAGCATCGACGCTACCATTGCCATCAGCTACCGACGCATGCCGTCAGCTACCCGCCGTGCCCACGTCTACCAGCATGCTGTCATCCATCACCCTGCCAGCATGCAGTCATCTACCTTCATGCCATCATTAATGCCATTACCATAATCCACCATGTTGATGTTTGATGGATTCCATCAACTCCACATTTTCAATAGGGGTACTTTCAGATTAGTTATTGCATGTTGTTGAACCTGTCATGATGTATACCTGTTAGCTGTGCTGTGTCCTCTGGTTATTTGAAACAGTTTATGAAGCACTGTTGTGCGTTTGGAGTGACTCATTGCTTAGCAGGAAATGTTGAAGCGAATCTGGGGGCCAAAGAATAAGTGCAAGAATAGAAATTGAACGGGCTTTGTAGCAAGTATCCGCATGTAATACAGCCAAGCAAACATTTAGGATCCTTCGATATGGATTTGAACTTGCAATACAAATTGGTGTGGAACTACTTTCCATTTTATTAAAGTGACAACTTTTATCTGCTTCAGATCAAACTGGTATTATTCACACTATACCGAAAAGTACACCCCGCAGTCTGTAGAATCCTGACGTCACGTTTTTCGCAGTCTCTCTAGAAAGGCACTATTCTTAATGATTGGAGGATAGCCGAGGTAGGACCAGCCGCTTAATTATTTATAATATCACATGAATATCAGCACAGTTTTTACAGGAGTTACTTGAGAAACACAACTTTCAGGATTTGTTCACGATCTACATTGATCCATGACGCGGGGTGACAAACTCCTGCAGTTTTTCTCAATTTTTCTAGAGCATTCAATCGCATTAGGCATCACAGACTACTTCTCGAACTTCACCCTAACGTCTTCACTTGAGCGAAATACTTTCATTCTTGTCGAATGCAGTTTACTTCTCCTAATAACTATATACTTCTTTTGCTTGTGCCACTTTTGTTTCCCCCCAGGGAGTTTGCTTGGTCCTGTACTTTTTAATTGTATGTTAATCGTCTTACATGTTGCATATCCTCCCATGTAGGATCTATTTGCAGACAATGTAATTTATCACATGATTCGTTCGACAACGACCGTCATTGCTTCAATGCTTTCAATATGATCATAACACAATTAACTCATGGTGTTGGAAATGGCTAATGTCACTTTCTCCAAAGCAAAGTGAATGACTTTGATGGTGGAAGGTCTCGAATTGTAAATACTTACTTCAGTAACAACCGCCTCATTACCTCTTGAGATAAAGGTGTTTTGGTAGGCCGGTAGGGGAGGGGGGATTGAATGGTTGATTTCAAAAGGTAGATCGAATGAGAAAATAAGACGTATGAGTAATATTTTCATTTGCACTCCAAAACTCGCTGTATTTCATATGTTTAACCCGATGCCGTGGCTAGGAATGGTGTGCTGTGGAGGCGAATGTCAGTTAGATAGCGCTGGGGTGGCCTACTTTTGACATGGAGGCAACACGCGAAGATGGCTATGTGTCAAGTTTTCGGTGCGTACAAAAAATACCCAGGTGGTCAACATAATCCTAACCCCTTCCCCTACCGTGCTCCTCATAGCCCACTGTAGCTTTGGCGTGTTAAACAACCTTTTTTATGTCTTTGGAATGTTACCTGCTGCTGTAGCGGGTGCTTTCTATGGCAATATAAAGGTGAAATTACAAATAACAGCCATACAGTATGTATCCAAGAGCTAAATTTAAAGCCCATATTGAAGTGCGTTTATAGGTCTATCTCATAGCGGTAGTACGTCCTTCACATCAGCGAAGCTTTCGCACGCAGTTTAAAGAAACGCGGTGTGCACATCGTGCACGTGCCCACTAGCAAGCTGCGTTCTAACCTTGTCAGCCTTGAAGACCCCCTCTCACGCTCCGATTTTCCAGGTATTTATTAGATTCCGTGCACTGAATGCAAAAAATTTACATTGGCGAAGTGGTCAATCTGCACAGAGATGAACGCAGCACCAAAACGAAGTGGACAAGGGCCGTGCAAAAGCGAGCACACTGGTAGAGAATTGTGAGAGAATGGGATACTTGGTCGCATGGGGACGAGGCGAAAGTACCGAAAACCGAGGGCAGTCTCTCCTTTTAAATGCTGCTCAAGTCCCTCATCATTCAGACGATTCCCGACACTATCAACAGAACGGATGGCTACCTGAAGCATATCTATGCGAACTGATTGCACCGCCTAATGACCAATATTTAGCTTAGATTTTCATGGCACATGCTCATTGTGAACAAGGTACCCGTAGGGGTGCCGAAACGTCAAACGGCTTTTTTGACTCTGTAAGACACCTACGTTTCATTGTGCAACAACTCATACGGTGTATTCACTCCACTGAAGTGATATACCCGGATGTCAACCGGATGCTTTTAAATGCAGAGCATTTCTTTAACTCACGATGTCACCCCGCGTTGGCTGCCTCGGCGTCCGCAACAGCCGTTCCAGGTGCACCCTATCCCCCACTCCTCCTCTCCTACTCTCCGCTGCTCCTCCGTGTTCTCTGCCTGCTCGGATCGCGTTCAGCAACAGGTGGGGCGCGCATGTGTCGCAGTTTGGTGCGGGAGCAACAACAGTTGTGGCGTGATCGTGACGTAGTCGTGACGTGGTCGTGGCGCGGTCGTGCCGTGATGGGGCGGTTCTCGGCGTTCGCTCTCGCTGTCAATTAAATGCAGAGCATTTCTTTACCTCACGATGTCACCCGGCATTGTCGGCATTGGCGTGCCTCAGCGTTCGCAACAGACGTTCCAGGTGCGCCCTCTCCCCCACTCCTCCTCTCCCGCATCACGCTACCATCCTCGCTCTCACAACAGGTCCGCACCCCTCCCCCTACACTATATAAAAAATAATACTTACTGGCGCCTGGTTTCGATCCCACGACCCTGCGGACGGAACGCAAGGTACATGGTGCTCTACCCACTGCGCCACAAAGACGGACGCAGAATGGAAGACTACGAACGCGCCTTATATCCTTGACGCATTCAAACTACGTCAAGAAGCTGCTGATACAACGCATTCACTACCTGTGGGCGGAACATGAGGTACATGGTGCTCTTCCCACTGCGCCACAAAACCGACACAGAATGAAAGGCTACGAACGCGCCTTATATCCTTGACTCATTCAAGCTACGTCAAGAAGCTGCTGATACAATGCATTCACTACCACCAACTCCCCAAACACTAAACGTTAACGCAATACACCCACCCCCTATGCGACGCATTTACTCGAGTCCCCCTCGCGGGGAGATGGGCCCTTTGTTTGAAAGGAGATTGCACGTATGCGTGGCATCGTCTTCTTTTTGTCATGTAGTGCTCGGGGGAGCACGTGCTCCTAAGCCCATTTTACGGAAACAAGCTTACGCTACTACAGACTAAAGCCTGGGTAATGGTGTGCTAATTCGTTCTATTGGCCCATTAGCATTGATGGTTTAGCTCGTGCCATTTGTTGGGGCGTAAGATTCATTGAATGCTGGACAAGTACCCTTGCAACGTTGCACGTTAACCGTAGAACAGGGTGCACAGCTTTCCATCCTTTGCCTACATGACACACCAGCCTCACAGATTGGGCCGTTTTTCTAAAATATTTTGTGTGTGACGGGGTACAGGCATAAATATCAAGTAGCTACTTCAATTTTTCGCTAAGGTATTTGTGGATAGCTACATAACACTGTCGCTGTTTTGTTTTAGGTGACACTTGGAACTTTTGGGACTGAGAGGGATGGGGAATGTGCCTGTAGGAAAGCTGCTTATGCGTAAAGGGTAAATCAGCAATGAGCAGCCTGCTGTGCTATGTGAAATGATAAATTGAAAGTGTTTGTACAGACAGGTGTGGTATATACAAGTGCTTAAGAATGCAGGTACCCCGACCCTAGAGGACAGCACCTTTACACTTGACATTTGCATGGGATTATGTCTTTGGCTAGCAAAATGCTGCTTTGGTGTGTTCATGACGCAGTCGTTACGTTTTTTTACTGCAGGAAGTGGTGCATGTTATATATGTGTGACTGTAAATGCCAGCTTCGTATAGCTCCAACCAACCGCTTTGATTTGTTTCACGACTTTTTTTATTTTTTTGTGTCACTACACGATCTCTTACAGCAAAGATGATGGACCTTCAATTGAGCTCAGGTGTTTAACTATTGACAGCATGGTCTACAAATGGTTGGCTTTTTCAATAAACAAGTGCTTTCACTGCAACAGAACTGAACACAAAAACCTCTCAACTAAACATCAACAAAACCACAGCGAGCCCCCGTAATGTCCGCAATTGGTATAGCTTGGAGCTATCGGCTTTATCTGTGGATGCATGTGAGCAGGTAACTGAAACCTTGGCAGGGCGGTAGTGGTTCTACCCGGTCGAGGTGAGCGTGGTTAATCCGCTACTCAGGAGTTCGAAATTCCTGCAGTGCATTCCGAGAGTGGCGAGTCATTTTCACTTGCTGACACGTTTCACATGTCAGAACCCAACGTAGAATGTCCGCGTTGAAGCCGCGCCAAACGAAGCGTTCTGTTATCAGCCGGCTGACTGAGTGGCTGATGTAGTGAAAAGTGTTGAATAGCACTCGGCGAAAATTCAGTGGGACGACAGGTTGTGGGGTTGCCTGGGAGGTATCGCAGTTTATCGTGACCTGGACGTAGGGAAGTGCAACGTCCGAAAGCACGAGTGAAGATCCTTAACCTTCAGTCTCGTCAACTCAGTGTCCTCCCGCTGTGCCAGTGACAATGCCCTCGAAGTCCAGGACTTTTGTGCCAGAAGCGTTGACGTGAGACAAGGCTTCGGCGGCTTCATTCTCCGATCCCCCGGGATCGTGGCGGATGTCTGCAGAAAACTCAGAGATGAATGAGAGCTGACCAATTTCCTGTTCTGAGTAGGAGGAACTGTTGTTAGATACGTAGGTGAGGGGATTGTGGTCTGTCAAGATGTAGAACTCACGACCATTGAGGAAATAGCAGAAATGCTTAACGAAAGAATAGCTTGCGAGCATCTCCCTTCCAAAAGTGCTGTACCTTACTTCTGCAGGCTTAGGCGTTGCGAAAAGAAGCCCAGTGGCTTCCACTGTGCACGCTACTGTTGCTGCAGCACTGCTCCGACCGATATGGATGAGGCGTCCACCATGAGGCGTGTAGGAGCGTCAGGCAGTGAATGAATGAGAAGTGTAGCCGCGGCCATCTCGTCCTTAGCCTTCTGGAAAGCGTTCTGGTGTTTGTCAGATCAACAAAATTCTGGCGCCTTTTTGGTCGTCTCGGCGCAGCAGGTCGGCCAATGGCTGGTGCACTCAAGCACAAGACGGAATGAACCGCCAGTAGAAGCTTAAGAGCCAAGAAACTCTGTCAGCTTGCGGAAAGATGTTAGAGCAGGAAACTTAGTGACAGATTCCACCCTCGATTACAAAGGCATAATGCCTTCAGCAGTGATTTGGTGGCCGAGGAAGTTGAGAGCCTCGACACCAAAACACGCACTTTGTGTTTCAACACCAGACCGTGCTCATCCAGACGATGAAAGAGCTGGCGGAGATGCCATTCGTGCTCGTTAGAAGTTCTGCTGGCCACCAATATGTCATCCAGGTAGACAAAGACGAAAAGAAGACCCCGGGTGACCTCATCCAGGAACCTTTGAAAGGTCTGTGCTGCATTTTTAAGCCATAGTGCATACGGACAAACTCAAACATGCCGAATGGAGTTGTTGTGGCTATTTTGTTATGCGCTCCGGTTCGACGAAAATTTGGTGGTATGCCGCCACAATGTCAATCTTGTTGTGTATTTTTGTACCTGCCATCCACGCACTACAATTGTGAATGTGTGGCAGATGGTGCTGGTCCGGCATTGTCGATGCGTTTAAGGCTCTATATTCACCGCACGCACGCCAGTCGTCCCTGTCGTCTTTAGGCACGATGTGCAGCGGCGATGAATGGTTTCTAGACGAAGGGCGAATAATTCCCAGCTGCACCTTATGCTAGAACTCAGTGCGTGCAGTGTATAGCCTGTTGCTGGGCAGCCATCGTGGCCGGGTGGTGACTGGCTTCCCGGTAGTGACGATGTGGTGAGTCACGTTATGTTTCACCGGCTGTTCCGTGTTGCGGGGATGGGCGAGAGAAGTAAATTCGGCCATGATGTGGTAGGTAGGCTAATACTTACTGGAAGGCGCAGATGCCAGATGAGCAGATGTTTGACTCCAAACCACGTACTTTGAGGGATGTGTTGTTATCCTTGAGGCAACGGTTACGCACGCACACATCCAGGTTGAAGTGTCTGAGAAAGTGTGCTCCGAGTATGGCGAAATTAACATCTGCTACCACGAAGACCCAGCGTAACAGGCGCTGAGTCCAACGTCTATTGTCAGCGATCGGAAGCCGTACGTAGCGATGGTAGCGTGGTTCACCGCCTGCTGCGAATATATGTTCTTGCTACGTCAGCGATCCTCGGGGTTTGCCGGGACAATAGAGATTTCGGCTCCTGTGTCGACTAGGAGGCGCGGGTTGCCTACACGGTCGACTACGAAGAACAGGCAGCTTGGTGGTGGGTCGGTGGCTTGAACCTCCGTTAACAACTGGCCGGAGCATTTCCCGAAAATAAGCAAGGTTGAGTGCAGCGGCTAGCACCCGTGCTGAAGCGACGGTGGCACCAGCAAACTCTGTTCTGTCTATCTTGTGACAAGCTTCTCTGGGAAGAGCTTGGCTGTCTTAAAGGGGATCGATTGCGTCGTTTAAAGTCCTGTTGGGGAGCGCCAGACAGCAAAATTGTCGCATGGTCTCGGTACGTTGTTGCACTTACTACTCAATTGGCGACACATCGATGTGGTTGTTTGTGTGTTCTTTCAGCAGCTATGGGCGCGAAGTTTAGGGAAAAGTATTCAGTGATGTGATCGGCATGTTCCGCAGTCGCTCAAGGAACCTCTCATCTGAACCCGCGAGAACTCCGCGCACTGAATGGGGCAGCCATTGGACAAAAAGTTCACGAAGAAGAGGGAGCTGGCCGCCCTGACTACCGTACACACCGATTAGTTACCGCATCCGGTGCAGCAGTTGCAACGGTAGTTGGTCGCCCAGCTGTTCTCGACATAAGAGCTGCTTAGCCTGCTTTCTTCAGGCGCCTCGAGGTTGTCCAGGACCGTCTTCGTGAGGATGTCGTATTCCCTTTGTGTGCGGGCTCAAACTAAAATATCGTCCACTGCGTCGGCTATTTCTTCGGGCAGGGCTCCGACGACGTGAAGGTACTTCGTGGACTGCGAGGTGATGTGCGGGAACTGAAAAGGGGCCTGCACTTCACTTAACGAAACTCTTAGATTTTTAGGGCGGAAATCTGGTAGCTTCAGTTCTGTGGCGAAGACTGCAGGCGTGCAAGCAGCAGTGTTGTCGTCGGAGCTTATCACGCCGTGTTCGTTGAAGCGTTGATCGGGTCAGCAATTTTGTAGCAGCCCGGGATGTCGGCTGTTGAAGGAGGCGAGAAAGCAGACGTGGGGCTGTTTTTCAGTTTCAAGACAAGACTGTTCATTTTCAAACGATGCGTACGCTGAGGCGTCCCCCGACGAGAGAAAGAAGGAGAACCCCGTTTCTTTCAAAAGAGAGAGGAAAAACGGCCCCCCAGCGACTAGATGGAAACGGCGCCAGGGCTAATGCCAGGAGTCAGCCGGACAAGTTATTCCTCCCACGACGGCGACTCTTGAAGAGGGCACGGGAATGGCCCCTGAAGTAAGCGGGCGGCGCCGTTGCCATTTCGTGTCTTCCATAAAAGCGGACTATCGTCAAGCCGGTGGCAGACCAGAGAGAAGGAAAAGCGCGGTCACGTGGGAACGGCTTGCGCTATGGTGCCGAGCGGCTTCCGCTTCACGAGCATGGACGGCCAGCCAAAGTCAACGAATCTCGGACTGAGATGCCTTCTACGTAGCGAGGCCCACACCTCAGCCTCTGCTCCAGGAATAAAATAATTTGAACTCTATCTCTCTCTTTCATTTTGCATTATAATTCTACCTTTGATAAGGTATGGAATTACAACGGTAGCAATAGAGATTGTATTTGTTTTTTTTTCTTTACAGGGAATTTAATTTGCAGGCCAACATAGAAAAAAATAACAGAAGCCAAGTACTCTTTCAAGTTTGAGAATGCTGCCATTGTACTTCGAAATAGCACCCCAAATGTCGACCGTTCATTAAAGCTCAATAATGGTAATTATACTGCTCTTTCTTTCAGTTAGGGCTTCAAAAGGTTTTCTGAGCACGAAAAGAAAAATATTTTGTAAGACTCAATACCCCCTTCGGTGTCAAAAACCACCCTTTTGGGCTTGTAAAAGCTCACAAAGGAAGCATTAAAAATTCTCAAAAGCGACCAAAACATGACGAAAACTTCATCCAGAACAATAAAATGCTTCATTAAACCCTTCTAAAAACAGCCTTCAAGTTATACAAATCCTCCCCCAAGTGCGCGAGAATGTTGATTGATTGTGGGGTTTAACGCGCCGACGCAACGCAGGCGATGAGGCGCGCCGTAGTGGAGGGCTCCGGATTAGTTTTGACCAGCCTGGGGATTTTTTATCGTGCGCCGAAATCTCGTACACACGGGCGTTTTTGCTTTTCGCCTCCATCAGAAAAGCGGCCTGCCGCGGCCGGGAATCGAACCCGCGACCTCGTGCTCAGCGGCGCAACGCCTTAGCCACTGAGCCACCGCGGCGGGTTGCGCGAGAATGTCCTATCCAACTACCTGAAAACGCTATAAACACCAGAAAAAGACCCCTGAGGAGTTAATAAATGCTCCGCTTTAACCATCTTAAATTCCCGCATGAAAACTTAAAACTCCCCACATAAGTACATTTCTGTTTCATAAAACATCCTGTTGTGAAGAAATAAGCGAAAGCTTCCTACCTCATGTTGCGAAAATCTCCTAGAAGGAGGGTCACGAGAGGACCTCCGATTTAGAACCTCTAGGTGGTATACATTTTTTGGAGTGCATCGAAAACTTTGTATCACACTCTCATGCAAAACACATCACCCAATCATTCGTGATTTTTTTTTCAAATTGCCACTTACCTATGAGTGTTCTGTGCGAAGGTGGAATTAATAAACATATGTGCATGTTTTGTTACAACAAAAGTTCACAAGTTCTCTCTAGAGTATCTGATAATTCAATCTTACGATAATTAAAAAAAATCGTAGTTTGAAATATAGCGAGTGTACTGTGTTCGGTACTCATTAAGCGGCGCTTCAATGGCCACCGTGCAACCTTTGACCAACTGGTCTCGGGCGGGCTGGGTTTTCTGCATAAACAAGGGATAAAACGGGCGTCTTAAAACGCGAGAGCATTACTCAGCTACGTGAGCCAGGTACGGCAAGGTATGTGGCGTTATAACACGTAGTCACGATCCACGTTAACGTGCGTACCTATCTTAAGGGGAATGAATCCCCGTCCGGCATCGCCCCATGGAGGGGAATTGTCTCGTCACCCGGTGCGTGCTACCGTCTGGATCTCGGACGCAGCGCAAAGCGTGGAATTCTAGCAAGTGGTCGTCCACTGCTTTCCTAGGTGTCGCAATTTCTCGGTAAGAAGTATGGGAGCCCCGCTTCTCTGAGCAATCATTCCGTTTCTCCAGCTCAGATCAAGTGACAGATTGAATAGGCGTCCCCTCAGGAGTCGTATTGAACTCTGCTAGTCAATAGGCTGCTGAGAATTGTATTCTACCTAATTTTAAACTCAGGCATGCGAGCAGTGTATGTCCTGATGTCAGGTTCTTACAAAAACACATTAATAAAGACGGAATACACTGGACAAGACCGAGCAACCAAACACAGACACGCGGAATTAGACAAGGATAATAAAGGCTATAGCTTAAAGAAACAACAAAAAACTTCAACGGCGCATGGGAACACCGTACACTGCTTACAGTTTCGTTTTCCGTTCCTGTCATACCGTTAGTCCAGTTGAGGCATGGCGGCGTAGGTAGCGGTCAGTCGCGGCAGGTCGTAGGTGGTCGGGGCCAGGTCACGCATGGAGGTCCACTTTAGTACACCATATCCCCTGCTCTCCCAGTTGCACCAAACGCGGCCCTCGAGGAACCACGGTCGTCCCCTCGCGATGCTTGAATTGGCAACTTGCTGACGGTAGGTGGGGGTGCTTTCCATAGGTGTCCACTGCTACATGATCCGGTCCGAGCGCAGGACGGCTAAATCACTGTCACCGCGGCATTCCACACCCAACTTCTTCCCGTTCCCCTCATCAGCTTGACCGCTGTTCGCCGCTTCTCATTGGAAGCTTGGCTCGTGAGTGTGAGCTGAATGATGATGATGGTGTCTTCGTGGTGTTAAAAATACACCCTGCAGAGTGCGTCCTCATCCTCGTCGTATTCTGCCTTTTTGAATCGTACAGCTCAATGCTGTTTTAGTTAAGCCGACGGCTCCTCTTAAAGGGACACTGAAGTGAAATTGTCAAGCTCTCGGTTTTTCTTGGACTGTGTAGACTGGCTCAAATTACCACACTTTTCATCGTTTATTCGGTTGATAACTCGTTAATTATTTTATAAAGCCGGAAAGAAGAAAAACTACCATGCGCGGTCTGTGGCGGCCGCACCAACTAAAGGCTGTGACGTCGGGAGGAGGTGGCACCGTGATTGGACGATGTCGTTGGTTAGCCTTCCAAAAAGTTTCTCTTTCCGTTCTTTAAAACAACATGCTTGACATCCGATGACATCTTTGGATGGGCATTCGCGGTATCTCAGTAATCATAGTACCGTGCTTCTGCCATGTTGTCGGCTGTAAAATGCCTAAGAAGAGCCTCCAAGGGCGGCTTGGAATCGCAGAAATCACTAGCCGAGGCCTACGCAGTATATGAACGCCCTCCACGTCACCGCTGACGCTCAAATGCCATTCGCTTTTCCCGCATTATCGGAGCTTGCCTCACTCATGCCTGTATCGTAAAAAGCGTGTTCGCACCAGTCCAAGAGTGTGCTGATTCAGACCTGTGCCCACTGCCCGCAAGCAGTCGGTGGTTGTGGCAACAGCAGGCCAACGAGAACTCGCTAGCGCGTCAGTGCCAATCTCCGAGAGTTCTGCAAACTCGCTCGTGGAGGAGTGACCGCAGCGGCCCAAAAATGGCGAACTAGGTTTAGAAAACATCGGCCGCAAACGGAAAAACCAGCTTACAGAAAAAGCATGTATTCTTGGGGCTCCGAACTTGCGACTCGCAAAACAAGAATCCAACCGCTTCAGACCACTAGGCCACAAGCCAGCTTTGCCGAAGCTGGATATATGAGGTGTATAATGTATAAACACTTTACACTTTTACTTAGTTTTAGCGTTTCAAGTACCTTCGGTGACTATTTGCTGTACAGCGCTCGTGCTGTAAGCGTCCCCCAAACTTCCACAATATCTCACGTCTAGCAATTCCTTTTCTTAGACGGAAAAGCATTCGCAGATGTGTGGTCGTCCTGCTCACCGCTGTGCTGTTTTACCCAGCGCAAAAAGTGCTTCCTGCTTTCTAGTTTCGCGCTGGGGGGTAAAACTTTTAGTTGATTTTAATTCCTTAGTACCTAGATTGATTTCGCTGACTCTTCTCCCGCATTCAGCTGTCCTCAGATTTGCGTAACGTCAGTGAAGCGTCGCATGTGCACTTTTGCAGCGTTTGTGGGTAGCGATCCGGACTCGGAGCTTGATACAGTGTACAAAGTAACAAAGCAAAAAAGGCGCATTCTTTCATTCACAAACGTGTTGTGGCTTAGTTTGAACTGATCGAGCGACCCGTCGGCGGCCGGCGGACTAAACGCTGGGCTGACTGACTGGGTCGGACGGTCCTCGAGCTGTGCAGTAGCGCAGCCAATTGGCAGCTCATCTCTTGACGAAACTCGAAAAGGCCACAGAAAATGGGCGAGGGTGCAAAGAGGAGGAGAGCATTTTCGAGTTGATTTTTATACTAAATAATTTCGCGTAAACGCGCTCAGAGTGGTCGAAACAAGGACCTAAGGACTCCGGACTAGACTTTGCTGTAGTAATCCCGCAATGTTTACAAATCAGTTCGGCGTCCTTTTAAAAGGGTTGAAAATGCCACCCTTCTATAACTTTCCGTTTCTGAGGCGGACTTTGTGGCTTGATCAGACTACAGCGTAATTCTATCTTCAGTTGGGCATATGTCGATAATTTTGCCTGGTCACTCGTGCTGTCTAGTTAAGAAATTCTCAACATCGGATCACGTTTGTATTATATACGATCTAACTATTAGGTGTATTGGAATAATTGAATCATGTAAAATAGGTTTGTTTGCGTAGTAAGTATTTCGAGAATAGATTTTCTATTTGCATCGATTTAGCCTCTTGTTTGAAAGTTAAGCTGTATGAACGTTGGCGTTCTCAGAGAGATCGCCTCTGTGTTTTACCTTTTCGCCGTCCCTGCCTAACGTTGAGCTGAACTCCACGACATAACGATTCCCAACAAGGCACATCTGTTGCCTTACCCGACAACTTTTGAATTACCACGGTCTTGTGCTGTGAGTGCGACGCTTGATCGAGCAATATTCAACATTGCCTTGGTGTTGTTTATTTGCCTGTAGATTCACGCCGGGTTTATGTTACGTCTCATAGTCAGGGTTACGATATTTTGCGTTTTTGTATTGGGGATAAAAAAGGCGCGGGTATTAACGCGTTTAACGCTCCAATCTTGGTTGTTTACTGATGTACGGCGTACGTAAGTCAGTACTCCTAATACCCGGATATATCAAGCGCATTATAATGTCTATGA
Source organism: Haemaphysalis longicornis (assembly GCA_013339765.2). NCBI lineage: Eukaryota > Metazoa > Arthropoda > Arachnida > Ixodida > Ixodidae > Haemaphysalis > Haemaphysalis longicornis. Next base: position 51,000 of record JABSTR010002811.1, on the reverse strand, counting down.
TATTACCCGGAAGGAACGTGCTTCATTTATTTCTATGAAATTACGTGCAGCTTCCTTTTGAGCTTTCCAACAGCACTGAACGGCAACCAATAGGCCTTCTCCGTGTGTTGTTTTTCTTTTCTTGTTTATAACTTGCTATTTATGTTCTGTTTACTTGCTTTCTTACCTCGGCAGTGTCGACCCACTGTTAAGTATATTGTAGCAGAGTTATGGCGGTCACTATTTGCAGACTATTACTCGGAAGGGGTTCCTAAGCCGCAAGATTAAAGTTAATGCAGGCAGCGGCCGCACACAAACGAGCCTTATTTTGTTAATCTTCCCTGAGCAGGAACACGTCCACAGAGTTTTAGGCGAATATTGGCGGAACTGATGGCATGGGTAGTGTTATCATTGCATAGCCCGGGGTCCTAGAACATCTTTCAGGTGCAGCTGAATCGATGGGCGTTGCAAATATGTTTACCGTGTGGCATGATTGCAACCTCAAGATGTTCTACTTTTATATAACTCGGTACAACCATTCTAATACCTCCTTTCAATATAAGCTTGTATATAGCTGTTATTATACAGGCGATTTTCATTTCCCTGTATATATGTACGGGCGCCTTAATAGGGCGCCCGTACATATACAGGGCGCCCGTACATACATATAGGGCGCCTCCCATATTGACGGCATCAACATCTGGCAGTAGGCAGTTCACTTGTGTGCGACAGTGTGCATGTTCGTATATGTGTGTTAGCACGCGTGCGTGTGGGAGTTTTCCTTCTCAGTAACTTGAATTTTTTCCTTTTTTGCCTACTCTAAGAATGCATCATAGTTCGCTTACCTTCCTGTGGCTTTTATTATGCTTCTCAATGGTCTCCATTGCTTCGTCGTTCAGAACAAAAACTATTCGGGCTTCGCCTGGCCATTTTATAGGGGAGTGATTGCTCGATTTATTTAGGCAACCATAAATAGCCACCAGTTTAAACCGTTTCGGCTTCTACGACAAAGCATTAGGCCCGTTCCGAGCTACTCAGAGCTTGCAGGGTGTGACCACGGCCTGTAGAAGTTTTCATGTTTCGTTACACCTGATTATTTAAACATCTGGGGAGTATAATCTCGTTCCTAATTCCAAACGTAACACCTGGTAATAAATTTTAACCAATTACTTTTGTGCCGTAGTACCGAGCTTCTACCACTTACACTTCATGTTGCCTCGTATCACAACTATCGCATACCCTTCATTTTTATCGTATGCCTGCGGCAAAGGCGTGTTGTCGGTGACTTGTAAAATAAACATATGTTTATTTCGGGTCATCAAGGTTGGATGAGATATTTTGTGTGTGTTTACGTGCTTATTGCCGAAGGTGTTTATCAAAAATTCATTGTTTGTATTTTTAAGAGTTACCAGAACTACCTCTTGGCTGTGTCTCGGTGTGTCAGTTGAAGGACAGATAAACTAGTTTTATTAGAATGCATGAAAAAACACATGCAGTGTGGGTGGTGATTTCTTATGCACTCAGGTCGGATATGAAGCTTGTGAGAGCTGTCTGCCCTTGAGGCATGTTTCGCAAGGCGTAACTTTACCCCCCCCCCAAAGTAATGATGACAGTGACCACGATGTTGATGATGATGGTGGTGGCGTAGGAAAAGCGGTGAATAATTGATTTTATTTATCCAGCTTAGGTGTTGGTGTTAAGACACCCACTAGAGAGGCGTGTGTTTAGTCTAGGATACCAGTTGGCGTGAATGGCCGTCCAGGCCCTCGTTTCCAGTGCACGCTGATTTCCGTAGTTCGGGATTGTCAGGTATTTCAACCATGCTCGTAGGAGAGTGAGGGTGTTGGTACATAGTCCGGGGTCCTATGGCACTCCCATCTGCGATGGCGCATTGTGACAGTAGTGACAAGCGTATTTCATAAACTGCAAGTACATGGGCGTTTCACAGATGGGTTAAATTCCTTAAAGCTGGCTTCATTGCATTATGTATTTATCTGGAGTCTTCCAAGGGTGGCGGTTCCTGCTCTTGTCAATTGCGGATGAGGAGTCTGGAATTTTGCGCTGGCTGGATGGTAGTAAATGGGAAGAGCAGCAGCATACCTAACAAGCAGTTCTGCCGTAGCAGCCGTAAACCATGTTTCCTGCCATGGCGTAGTAACCAGATGTATAAGTGTGCTGGAGCAGCTCCAGGGGCGGCATTACTCACGCGGGAGTCATGACTGCGCATGCAGATATGCGGTGTGTCAGGTTTGTTAACAATGATTCTGATAATGCCAATGCCGTCTTCCTGACGCGACCTGATTTGTAGTTTTGGCATGCTGCCTGATACTTCAAGTGAATTGCGAAGGAATCTTTTCCTGTTGTAGTTGCCGGTGCATTACCGACTTCTCGCACCTTTCAGTCAGTTGACGATGGTGAGGGAGGTTTTTTGGTCTCATGCTGAGGTTGCGACGCACGCAACGTTGTACGGCGTGCGAATGCGGACAGATGCTTCTATGTGTATCGTGTTAGGTTTATAAGTTTTAAATTATAAACATCCAAATCAGCCGATGTTCGGTGTGTGACTGAAGTTAGTCAACTCGAACGCTTTATTGGCTGATGAATGGCCTTCATGGTGTAACAGAAAGGAAAATGGCGTTGTCCCGTGTAATTTTCTGGTCATGGCGAAGACCAAAAATTTTCTTGCAGTAGTGTACACCGAAAATACATGTCTATGAGGCAAGCTCGATATTGTAATAGCACCTTTTATCCTAAGAAATGTAGGAGAGAAACAACAGGGACACCTTACGTAAAAAGTGGCCATTGCAGAAAGAGAATTGCCGACTGTCAGGCAGCGTCTCTCTGTACATAAAAAATGGTTTGTTAGTGAGTGCCCGTGTTACTTCGAGCCAACCGCTGGAAGGGTTTGTGCTACATAGGCACAGTATTACACAGGATTATACACCGAGAAATCTTATAGGGGGCAGAGAAAACACTTGACTTGCAACAAAACCAATTTGTGTTACCTCAGTATTTTTCGGCCTTTCAGCTTCATTGTGTTTTGGAAACCATTTTTTTTTCACATATGTGCTGCTGTCTGCACATTCAGAACGCTCGTGGCCGAGCGAGGAAGGACGCAGTTAGAAGAACTTTTAAAAGGCAGTTCAAATCCTCTTTATAATTTTCTTTTCGTTTCCAACGTGAAGCAGTCATTCACGATATTGTTTCCGGCGAAGTTCGCATAGAACCCAAGAGGTGAACATTGATAAACACACGAGATAAATGAAACGCTATTATAAATTTTTAATCCTCCAAACATTCTTACTGATCCAGAGTTTTCGACAATATGCATTCCCAGCGGTAGACCATTCTATATTGGCAATGTGAACTTAAGCTCTCAGGTGCTTTGCAGAGACTAACTGCTCGTCCTCGAAGCTCCACCCGGGCCTTAAAGTTCTATAGTTCTTCTGCAACTTTATAAACTTCTGTCCCAATTCATCGACCGCTCGAGACGGGCAGTTGCAAATCCCACACAATGCGATGACCGAAATGCAATTGAAAAAAGCAACTCCGCATTTCACTTGGTTTACTCCATCTCGCAAACACTTTGGTATTGGGAGGAGAAATGCCTTCCCCCTGCAACGACATATTTTGGCCGTCAAGAGGCGTGTCAAATTGTTGCAATATAAATAAGGTGCTTTCGATCCTTCCAGGCGGATACCATAAATGCGTCCCCAGGTCACGCTGGCTGGTCTCATCTGCGACAGGACGTACGCGGGCGAACATCCTTCAGTAATTAGGTTGGCGCGATACGACGCCTGTCACCTCACTGCTTGCGCTCATCAACAATCTTGTCACTGTTAATCTTTCGGCGCTTCAGCGACATTGGGGCGGGTCAGCCATTCGATTAGAAGCGGGGATTAGAGGCGCACTGAAGGCGTATGTGAGGGAGGAAGCATTGTCGTATGCTCGCTCTGTTCTGGTGTGTTTGTGAACGCGTGAGATCTTTGAACGCGTGAGATCTGAGAAGTGTGTACAGGTGAGAAGGGGGCAGCCTTTCATTCAGGTGGTGGAAGGGGTTGAGGAACTGAGAGGCCTACTTCCTTCCAGCAAAAAACAGTCTAAAAAGTGCCCTGTGATGCCCTGCACTGACTGCGAGCCATTAACTTCAAAAAAGAGCGGATTTAATCAGCGGGCGGAAGCGGCCACGTGTACCTTGAGACCATGGCAAATCACCGCTTTAATGTTACCGTCTGCGCTGTAGTCGTAGAAGCCTTGAAACAACACGTCCTAAATTGTCATTGTGTCATGTTTTCGTTATTGTTTCAAATTGTCGCGTGTTCAAGATGACATGGATGTGGCGCAAAAGAAACCTGATGCCAGAATACGACGGATATTGGACGCCTTTTCTAGGAAAACGTGGATTACCTCTGTAATGACTGTCCCAACTTGCGCAAGCGGGGCTGACGTGACAGTTAACAGAAGGAACAGTCTGAAGCTTCTTGTGAGGGCCAATATAGCGCGCAAAGACATCCTCCGACCGGCCTGGAACACAACATGGTTTCAGCCTGTATGTATTGAACATTTAACAGTCACATAGACACGATGCGGATTGGGCGTGAAAATGCATGTATTTCTCCGGGCAGGCGGCCCAGGAACCGTTTAAAACACACAGCATGTTCCCATGAGTACCAGGGCTTGCTGCAGAGCCCAAAACGAGGCTCAAAATGACGGTCACTGTGGGCGTCGCTTTGCGCCTCTGGTACTACTCCCCAATGGAGGAATACATGTGCTTGCGAACCAATGCCGCGCAGTTTCGAAGTGACGGCCGTCGGTAGGGATAATTCGGCTCAAAGACTTCGCCACCGATTTGAAAATAAACACCCCTGGTGACGACGGCACAGTGGAGTTTGTGAACTTGTTTATTGGCTTGAGTGCACCTGGGAGTAATCAGACGGCAATGGCCGACAATTGGCACAAAATATAAAAGCATGGTGCAAAGGTGAAGCCGGAGCGCCGAAGAAGCCGGTACCGAGGGCGTGCACAGGGTGACAGCAGAAAAAAGGTAGATCCGGGTTTATCGAGTACAGTTAAACCTGGATGCGACGAAGCTGACAAATGTTCGCAATTTTTTCCACCTCTAAGTTTTTTGTTACATGCAGATTTCGAGTTAAGTCTCGCGGGAATTATGCAGACACGAAGGCAAAGTGCAAGGCATCCGTCAAGGTGAGCTCACCCATTCATGAATTTATTTCCCAGCGAAAAACTGCGTGAGTTGCGCCTGGTGCTTCACACGAGATTAAGCACTACACGCTTCCCCTCTCTCTTCTTCGGAGAAGCCGCCAAAATTTGGTTCGCGGAGCTAGGGCACTGCGCAGCTTCAAAATATTTATTTTTGATTGGCACCGAAGCCGACAATTTTTAAAGACAAAATGTCCCCTCGGACGACCCTGTGGAAACCGCGGGTTCTTTTACTCCACAGAGCAAATGATGGAGAACTGCACAAAAAAAGGTTTTCAGGAGAATCCTAATATCTGGTACGCACGGACTAAATAGTGGCTGTATAACTTGCGTGGCTAAAATACGAAATCACTTTGGGGGAGAACACGCACATCGGGGCAACACATGATTACAGAAAGAATCAAACCTGCTTGCCGAAGATTCGTTTTGTAATGCAAAGCCAGGTTTAGTAAATATGTGTTACCACACGACCGCCTTAATTTGAATGAAAAGAAACTTCGCACGAGTGTAAATCTTCGTTTTTGATATATTTCATTTGCATCGAGGAGGACAAGGCTGACTCCTAGTCGCAACTATGACGTGCTTCTGTAGAAAATAATGCTTACATGTATGACAACAAACAACGGCTTACGACAACCAGTGCTGAAGTCTAGCCAGTTGTCTCCGAGACTCCTTCCCACAACCAAGAAAAACGTGGACTGCAAAAAGACCCACCTCGACTCATCGTGCCGAACACACATACTCTCGGTGAGGGAAAGACAAAAAGGTGGCTGCGATTCACGCTGTGAAGGTGGTTGGGCTTAGAAGCTGTAAATGACATCCACAACGATTACACATGTGGCGTCACTTGAATTGACAGACGTGGTTCTACAAAGAGGGAAATCATAGACTCTGCCTGGGCGGGATTCACCGGAGCGGCACCGGAACGCAGCAGCGAAGCAGAAAGAAAACGGAGAGGAGCGTCTGTAGAAGGGGGAGGAGGAGCGCGGCACTTGGGGCTACCGCGCCATCTCTCTCACTGCCTCCCCCTCATTCATGTTTTTTACCAACAGCCAAAATTAACCCGCTCCCCCTCGTCAGACTATTGAATAAGAACCACTGCCTGTCTTCCCGTCTCGATGTGTGGGTGTAGCTTAGTCGCCAAGACGACCGGCTCTTGCTCCGCTTTGTTTTGGGCCAAGGTTCGAACCCTGGCAGCGCCAGTAGTCTGTGCGGCCTGTGTGCAGCCAAAAATAGTCTGGGATGTTTTTGTATCCATCTGTAACCTGGGAGTTTTCTACTGATGTGTACACGAAAACATCCTTGGCTGTTCAGATGTATACTTCAGAGGTATACTGTTCAGAGGTATATTGTTCAGAGGTATACTGCCCCGCAGTAAAATTGGCCGTGTATCTGCTTGCTTCCTTGCAAATCTTTTCCAAAGACAACTGTCTTCGGCCGCCCCTGCCACGCAGCAGTCTCTTTATTGAGCCAAATGGAAGGGGAATACGGGCGTGGTTAGCCTCCTAAGTCTAGGAGGCCTTTTGTCCGCGCTGCCTCTGTGCGCGCCGCACCAGTGCGACCTGGCGCTCCGCTGCGAAGCTGGTCAGCTCGGACTCCCAGTGCTCGGGGGAAGAGAAAGGGTGGGGATGTGGGTGTTGAGGGCCGGAGAAGACGATGTAGTAGGTGTTGAGAGGGATGTGACAATGCGGGCAGTCCGGTGGAAAGAGAGAAGGGGAAATGTGGGATAGAATGATGTGGTTAAAGTAGGTTTCGGTTCGTAGTCGGTGGAGGATGGAGGCCTGTTGAGCGGTGAGGGAAGAGTGGAGGGGGGGGGGCGGTGAGTATCGCCGTCGGGAGTTAGTGTGGTGGGAGAACATGGAGTTGTACGTGGGGTCGAGAGGTGTTAGGGCTGCTGGGTCGGGGGTGGATAGTTATTTGGTCGAGGATAGGCGAGGGAAGTGCTCGGGTACCGCGCGGGCTGCGGCGTGGGCCGCCTCATTCCCTGCCAGGCCAGAGTGGCGGGGGCTCCAGTCAATGGAGAGGTCAATGTCTTGAGGGAGGCGTTGAAGGAGGTGAATGGCTGTTGACGGGGCGAGGCCGGCTTGGTAGAGGCGGCAAGCTTGCTGCGAGTCGGTTATTATGGTCACGTAGGGTTGGTCAGGGCAGCGTGGGCGATGGCGAGGTACTCGGCGGTGAGCGTGGAGATGTGGCGGTACTGAGCCACGGTGGGGAGGTGGTACTCGTTGTGGAGGACTGCAATGGTGGTCCTGTGGCGGGTGGAAGACTACGCTATGTCGGTATATTGGGTGTTGGAATCCCAGCCGTAGCGTTTTTCGATGAATAGGACGCAGGCATGGCGACCGCCTTGTTTGTAGAACGGGTGCATATGCTTGGGTGACGGGAGGGACGTGGATTCTTTGAAGAATGGAGAGGGGAATACGTTGGGGCGCCTTTGGGGTTGGAAGGCACCGTGCGTCCGATGACCTGAAGTACCCGTCGACCAAACGATGTGAGGACGCGTCGGTGCAGGTGGAAAGTTCGTTGGGCTTCTAAGATTTCTGTGAGGGTGTTTGGGAGGCCAAGCTGGAGGAGCATGTGTTGAGGTGTAGTTATGAGAGGCCTAAGGCTGCTTTGTAGGTCTTGCGGGTCAGAGCGTCCAGGTTGTTATCTACCTGTGTCTGAGGTTGACGAAAGGGCAGGTGTATGTAATGCGACTGATGAGGAGGGCTTGAACGAGTTTGAAGGTGTCGGATTCTTTGAGGCCGTTGGTGGAGTCGCGGATGGCCGAATGAGTTGCGTAATGTTGGGTGATTGTTTTGTGGAGCTGTGGGAGAAGAATGGCGCCGGAGGCGTCGTAGTGAAAAGGAACTCCGAGTACCCGAAGGGTGGTGGCTTGGGAATGGGAGTGGCCGTAAATGGTCACCTGTCGGTCCGGGGTAAAAATTTTTATTCTCGCATTCGCACTGATGGCGCAATAAATGTACAACTTGAGTGAGAGACTTGACGACACTCGACGGAGGACGCTTTATTCGAGTAACCGCGGAATCAGGAATACCCGGCAAAACAGCGATGATATTGACCTGAAGATCAAGTTCGTGCAATGTTGGTGGACTACTGTCTTACCGAAAAAGGTGGATTGTGGAGATAATAAAACATGCCGCTTGTGCATGAGCAAGAATTACCATTTTGTACAGGTCGAAGAACAGCAGCACTCGAATTTTGCTTGCCCAGCTCGTCTAGGCGAGAACTGGCGATTTTCGAATGTACGCTTACTGCATGTGGTAGGATAGGCACCATACACCGATTCGAGTGAGAGGCGGAAGCCACATTTTCCTATTGTACACACTAGGCAGGTATGACTTAATATCTGTAACGCCCTCAGAAAAGCAAAATAAAAGGAAACGACACATTTTTAGAGATAAAATAGGCAGTGAGGATGAAACAGTAAAATACACAAACAAATCTAACTCATTCTGTTGCTACAGGTGTATGCAATGGTTATGGTCAGAAAAATATTCTAAGCGCCCACTGCTTTTTTGTCATTGATCTTGTGAGAACAAAGGAGGTTGCCCCGTTAAATCAACTGCAAAAGTCGAGGAGCTTGAAAATAACCAGATTCATCACATGAGAAAAATGCCATTTTGAGACCAATATTTTACGGGATCGTTTATCTTCGCGACACCACGAATGTTTCTTACAAACAGATCCAACACACCAGGAACTGCGGTAAAAGGATGAACTTTGAGCACGTACACCTGAGTAAGTATCTACGCTGTTTTATTTAGCCCTTCAATGTTCGTGAAAGCGAAAAAAAACAATCTCGGTACTACAAAACAGAAATATTTTTCCATTACCATACAGTCAACCCTTCCAAGCCCTTCGAACACCACCTGTTTTAAATAAGGGTAAATTGTAGCACCCAAGGAGAAAGCTAGCGTGCCGGAAAAACCCTGTTCCGCAAATGTACCACCGTCTTTCGAAAGCGCGCAATTTCACGCATGGTTGAGCAGCTCTGAACGCACTGCGACAACACCAGAGGGCGGCCGTTAGCCACCTACAGCTCCGGGGAGTTCTCTCCACAGGCTGAATAAGGCCTCGCACGCTGCGCCGACACGCCCCGGTGAAAAACCCGTCGCCAGCACCACGCATGAGAGACGCCAAAGCCCGGTCAGACAGGCGGCCGTTCAGAGCGCACAACCGGAAAAAGGAAGCTTTTGGGAAAGCAATGGTGTGTGTGAAATAAGAACAGCATTCTGTGAATTGGGGTCGAAGAAGCGAGAAGCATTTTTCTGTCTCCCCGCACCTTTTATAGGGTTGACCACCAAACGCTACGACACGGAAAATAATTAGCGGCTGTAAGCAGTTTATGGTACATCATTTTCGATAGGCTCCTGGATATAAAAAAATTAGTTAAGTTATAAGATCGAACAAATACACCTTAGTCTCAAAGTTTTAAGTTCGTATCTAACCTCTGAAAACATCATAACATAAAGGAGGGCAACTTTTGCACCTACATTTTATGGATGCTTTTAGAGCACGGAAACATCCTAGAAAAACAGTAGAGTTGATGTCACTAACGAACACATTTTGATTTAAGTATTGAGAAAGTTTAACAATAGAATGTGTTGTTTGGATTGCTCGCATTAGAGCTAAAACTTTGAACTTGGTAAGTGCGATAGAAAACGGGATTATGTATTTAAAGGGACACTGAAGTGATATGTAAACATTGCGGGATTACTTGCGCAAATTGTAGTCCGGGAGTCCCCAGGCCATGTTACGACCACTCTGGCCGCGTTTACGTGATTTTATTTAGTAGAAAAATTAATTCGAAAATGCTGTCCTCATCACTTTACGCTCGCCCATTTTCTGCGGCGTTTTCGTGTGACGTCGCGAGGAGCCGAGCTCGCAACTGGCTGCGCTACTGTACGGCTCCCTGCCTTCAGACAGAGTCAGTCGGCCCAGCGTTTCGTCCGCCGCCCGCCGACGGGTCGTCGCAATTCTTTCGCTCAGTTGAAACGAAGCCAGGACACGTTTGTGAATGGAAGAATGTGCCTTTCTTTACTTGGTTAGTTTGTACACTGTACCTAGCTCCAAGTCAAGGTCGCTTCACACAAGCGCTGCACAGGCGCACATGCGACGCTTCGCTGACTGGTACGCCAGTAGGAAAATATAAGGCCTCTTGAAGGCGGGAGAAGAGTCAGCGAAGTCAATATAGGTACTAAGGAAATAAATCAACTGATATTTTTACCGTACAGCTTAAAACTAGGGTGCGGGAAGCACTTTTTTGCGCTGGGCGAACAAGCACAGCCGTCAGCAGCACGACTACGCATCTGCGAATGCTTTCCCGTCTAGGAAATGCAATTGCTAGACGTGAGATATTGTGGAAACTTGGGGGACGCTTACTGCACGAGCGCAGTACAACATATAGTCACCTAAGCTGCTTGAAATGCTAAAACTAAATAAAAGTGTAAACTTGGTATACAATATATACCTTATATTACCAAGGTCGGCGGAGCCCGTCCCGTGGCCGAGTGGTCAGTTCTTTCCCATGATAAACTCCAGATAAACACGGGGAACACAAGATGAAGTTTCTGAATATTAGCCATTGAACAATGCAAAACTTGCATTACATACCACAGCTTGCTTATAAAAAACAAATTGCAAACTGTGGCTCTCGCAAACATTGATAAACCCCACCCTTTCCACTTCTCTGTCTTTTCTCGAAGTTCCTTGAGTTGCTTGGTCCAGTAAGGGTCACTGTCTTGATAACTGTCTAGTGGCACCCCCAGGTGCTTAACAGGACTCGTGACCCACTGGATGTTGGCGAAAACGCTTGGTGTGGACTGCCATTCGCCATGCCAAAAGCCTAAGCACTTAGACCAGTTTACTGCACTACCGCTAGCTAAGCAAAAGTGTTTCACGGTTTTTACTACCTCGAGAATGCTTTCTTTAGTAGTGCAGAATACTGCAATGTCATCTGCGTACGCTAGTAGTCGAACTTCCGTCATTTGCAACCGAAAACCATGAATGTTACTGGTTTTAATGACACTTAACCAAAACGTCTCAATATATATGCAGAAAAGGAGTGGTGATATCGGGCATCCTTGCCTCACCTGATCGCTGTACCTTTATCTGGAGTTCATCATGGGAAAGAACGAACAGAACGAACCTCTTTTTGAAAGTGCGTGAAGGCGGACTTGGTTTATCGCACTTATTTTTAAGGCAAGTTGTCATAGATTTCTGTTTCTTCGTGATGTTGAAGACGCGTTTCTTAGGACAGTTTGTCAGCTGCGACTTGGAAGACTTTTGCCTGAATTTGTTGTGAGCTCTGAGTACATGAGGTGAACTGTACGTGGATTTTTTAAGGAGGTGGTGTGGTCATACCGTTTTGTTTCTGTGTGTTTTTCTTTAGAGTACTTAAGCGGGGTGAGTCGGAAGAAACTGTACAAAGATATCGTCGAGAGTGTATTGCCAGTGCCAATATACCGCAGCAAGTGCAATCTAAGGCCTGAGAGAGATGTACTTAAGCGAGTGAAAAGAATGACGGTCCCAGGTGGAGTGAAATCTTTCTTTTTTAAACTCCATACTGGAACACTGGAAGTAAAGACCTGGATGGAGGAAAAGGGATGGTTTGTGCCATGGGGTGTGCACTGTTTTCTGTGTCGAAAGCCAGAAACAATTGAGTACGTGTTCTTGGACGGTTGGGGATCGGTGTTCTTTTGGGACATCCTACAGCGAACACTCAAAAAAGATTTGCCTGTCGATGCTTACGGTATTAGGTTTTTGAATGTTGAAAATCGAGGACGGTGTGCCGCTGGACACAATTATGCTGTATGGACTACATAGCATCTGGAGAAACAGAATGGCGGTACGCTACTCCGACCCAGATGCCAGGCTCATCAGACACTACTTCAAAGAGTCAATAGGTTCTTTTGTACAGATACAAAAACTTCAGCCCTCTAGACCAGAGTGGCTACCCACAATTGAAGCATTGTTGGTAATGAAAGAGTATTGAAATCACCCCGCTTGCCCAAGAAGGGCTGCAGTTCTAGTGTTTGTATTGAGTATTGAGTGTACAGATTATCAGTTACGTGTGTCTTTGTTTTGTCATCCTGTCAAAGAAGGCAATAAAGAAGAAAAAAGTGGCCGAGTGGTCAGGGGCGCTAGGTATGTTGCCGCAAGTGTTTTGCAAGTCACGAGTTCGAGTCCCCGCGGGTACGTGCTTTTTTTTTGTAAGTTAACTTTTCGTTTTCTGCCGATGTTTTCTACATTGGGTTCACATTTTTTGGGCCGCAACGTTCATGGCTCCACGAACTAGTTCACAGAACGCGCGCAGGCTGGCACTGGCGCGCTAGCGAGTTCTCGTTGGCGTGCTGTTGCCATAAGCACCGACTCTTGCAGGCAGTGGGCACAGGCCAGAATGAACAGATCCTTGGCCTGGTGCGAACACGCTTTTTACGGTACAGGTATCAGTGAGGCAAGCTCCAAATATGGGGGAAAAGAGCATGACATTTGGGCGTCTGCGGGTACGCGGAGGGCGTCCATGCACTGCGTAGGCCTCGGCTAGTGAATGCTACGATTCCAAGCCGTCCTGGAGGCTTATCTTTATGCATTTTTACAGCTGACAACATGGCAGAAGCGTGGTACGATGATTACTTAGTTATTGAGAATGCCCATCCAACAACGCCAACGGTTGTGTTTTACAGAACCGAAACCGAAACCGAAACTTGTTTGGTTGCTCACCTTGGGCATCGTCCAATCACGGTGCCCGCTCCTCCCAACGTCACAGCTTTAGTTGGTGCGGCCGCCGCAAACCGCGCATGGTAGTTTTTCTTCTTTCGCGCTTTGTAAAATAATTACCAATTTGTCAACCGGATAAACGATGAAAAGTTTGCTCATTTGAGCCAGTCTACGCAGTGCAAGCAAAAACGATTGACAAATTCACTTCAGTGTCCCTTTAAAGGTTACTCTTTAGGGGCCTGATTTTGAACAATGCTGGTCGGTACAAACTCTAAAGGACAATTATGTGTAATAGGCCTCTGTACAGATCAAACATACTAAAACTGTAGCCTGTCCTTGCGAATACTTTCCAGGTACTTTATACTGTCGTGTGTTTATTATTCATCCTCATCACGCTTAGGAGGTTAATTTCGATCATTGCGAGCAGGAAGAAATCAATATTTTGCCGAGATTGCTTCATTTTTTTTAATAAAATATTTCGTGTACAAGGGCGGTGACATGCACAGACAACGTTCAAAAGGGCCGAAGGATTGTTAATTTAGGTTAGCCGTACATATCTTGTATTTCGTTTAGCGGACTGTATTACAATAACATCAAATGAAATTATCGTAGCGCCCGTTTAGTTGAAGTATTATCCCTGTACTCAGCACCCTTTCTTCGGGTGCCTCGATTGGGTGGCATACAGTCACAAATATGGATACCTAAAGAGAACAGCCGACACGTTGTGTAGGCTATATGACGCGGCTAAGGTGACGACCCGGGACCTGTTACTGCAAAAGAAACCAGAACCAACTTCGAGGAACGACACTCGAGAGAAATTTTGAGTGAGGCTGCAATCATATTGCATTCGCAAATGGCCACGCCTGAATACGTGACACTCAATATGCGAAAGCCAGCTAATAAAAACCTAGCCCAAAGTAAGCTTCACCGTTAAACTCAACATCATAGCTGGAAGGCAAGTCATCAGGTGAACTTTAAGACCTTTCTTATAAAAAAACTAAGCGCCCTCAGACTTGTTTCTCACTTCTCACAAATTTTCTTATCCGCTCAACGCACGCTATTAAGTAAACTGATGCGCACACCACACCACACGCAGCCACAACCTACACAGTTTAGGAAAAAAAGGTGTGGTAGTTTCTCCCGTCAGGTGAAACAGCAATGTACCACATATTGTTCCCCAAGTAGAAAACTTCTCCCTTTAAGAGGAAGGAGCCCGTTTCTCCCCCTAGGAATGTAGGAGCATTTCCTCCTTCTGTGACCTAATGGAGGAGCGTTTCTCACCTGATGGCGCTACCGGAGGAAGGCTTGTTATGGGAGAAAGGCCTAGCGCAGTTGTTCAGAGCGGCTCTTGAGGCACACACCTCACGGTACATCGTACTGGCTGCAACTTCTTCGCTGTTACACCTCCTGGATCTCCTCCCCCTTCCCTTACGGTTCGTTGCCCCGCTTTCAGTCTTATTTGCGGTGGTTGATTTCGTGATCTTCACTGATGATTGTCCGATGGTGTGCAGGGGTACACCGTTATGGCTGAACTTCACGGTGGCATTCTCCCGGCTTAAAACATTTCACAGGTGCTGTTGGAGCGCTGAGTCCATCGACGTAGTGGCCACACCGATGAAACGTGAAGAACACGTTCGGCGGGTAAATAGTCCACTCGGTATATACCCAGTAATGCTGTACTTGCGAGCAGAAGCTTGCAAGAGGTGGGCCATTTTTGGAGGCCTGTGCGTTGCTCATTTGGCGAAGACTGTATGGGATATGATGGGATCGGTTTGCTGAGATATTTTGGGTGCCGTGGGAGTATTCCTACCGCATTCGTCAGTCGCACTCCCGAGTTGTACACGTGTGTGCTGCTTCAGCCCGTCGGTGCAGGAGTGAGTGTCCTGCCGTTGCTGCACGGCCGCTGCTGCATAATAGATGAACGACCGCTGCCGGTCGTTGATTTGTTGAAGGAATAGAGCAGGCGCTTGCTTAGCATAAAGCGTACTTCAGGTTCTTTTGTAACCGCATAAGTGCGTTTGGAGGATGTTCCTAATCCCGTTGTATTATGTGAGATTGTGCGTCTCTGAGGGACATAATGACATAAAAATGCATTGTTGGCGTTTGAAGTGTTTATCAATAAAACGTGACTGACGGTCCAGTCTGATCTCAGGAAAATTGTGGAGATTCTCTTCAACCTCGTGTACAAATTGAATGAGTGGAATAGGTCGGTGGCATGGGCATTAAACGTCATTGTGACCATAAGATGAGCGAAGGACCATTACGTTTGGCATCGAGCAGATCCGATTCAACGGTGGCCGTGTCCACCGCCATACGTTTACTTCCGCCATGACCATCCTCCACGAAGAGAATCCTGCGCGGTGTCAGCCATCGACAGTGGCTGCGGTCAACTCCAGTAGCTCTACAACGGGCTAGTTTAGTAGTCTAGTAGCGCTTGATGCCACAGAAGCGATCCGTCTGGTGTAGCTGGGGCATCAAAAGGAAGCTCCAGTTGGGATATGCGATCGCCGGATGTGCACTTTTGGGAACAGCCTCGTAATTCGATTCAGACAGGACTAGTTCGTAGGGAGAGTTTAGGGAAAACAGTGGTTTCTATTTTTAAATGCGGTGCAATTCTTAGGCTCTTCTGGTCCTGCGTCGTTCATGGCGGCACCGTCCACACGCTCACTGCGCATGCGCAGCTCTCCTCCTTACGCCCACTGCTCCGCGATACTATACTATAAAAAAGAAATAGTTAGCGGCGCCCGGTTTCGATCCCACGACTCTCTGGCCGCAACGGGAGGTACGCGGTGCTCTTCCCAGTACGCTACAAATCCGGGACAGCAGCAAGTGTTGCGAACGCGCCTTATGTCCTTGACTCATTCAAACTACGTCAAGAAGCTACTGATATAACGAGGGCACGCGAAGCTGAACGTCAACGGAAATGACGAACTGAAAACTTTGAAGGGGGAGGCCGAATTTCCCGTGGGAAAGCTGTGGCGGGAAGCGCCACGCGCCTTGCAGCTCAACCATTCCCGTCCGCAGCGCCTCTGATGCTGATTGTGGCAGGATGCCCCTACGGATTGGCCAACCAAAGAATCCATCACGAGATAGGTTCGCGTTCAACTACCGTCGTCATCTTCCCGTAGGGGAACCGCCGATGTAGATGAAGAACGAGAAGACAAAACTGCGAAGAGGAGGCCGTGTGCATTGCTCTCAGCCGGTGCACTAATGTCAACAACCTTTACCTCACCAAAGCTGACGACGACTACCGATTCTACCACAGAGACAACATCGACAAGAACATGATGGACGAGTTTCGGCGAATCGAGAACCACCGCCTACTCACCGTAACACAACAGCACTTGCGTGCCTCTGCCACAGTTGTGGACCCGGACGCGGAATTCCCTCTGGCGCTAGTAAAAACCAGATCATTCAACATAACGGCAACACAATGGAACCACACGGAACCGTCACGGTGCTTCGCATCCTCATCAGGGTTCCCCACGGGAAGATGGGGTAATTTTTTGGTACATTTTTCGAGGGAACAATAATTGCTTGTGCTTTGAGATGTCGAGATAGGCAAGGCTTGCAGACAGCAAATCATTGCATATTGGCCTAAATGCTCGGCTGATAAATTTATTATAGAATGCTGGTAGCCATATTTCAAATTCGTTGATAGGCAGAAAAGTAGTGATCTGCGGTCTGCAGGGCTCCATCCAGAAAGGATGCGGGCTCACCACCTGTTTGATTCTGCGTCAAGACTGCAGCAAGCACCGTCGGTACGCTCCCGTTATTCCAGAAAACCTTGTAGCCGTTCCCTCTACTGGAATAACACTGTGCCAACTGCCTTTCGCGAGTGGCCGAACTTCTTGTACGGCTGCTGTCTTTCCTTACAGTCTTGCTCGTAAAGCCAGTGAGAATAATGCTTTTTTATCGCTGGTAGTGTTATTTTGCATCAGAGACTTCTTTCACGATATCATCAGAGATTTTGTAGACCGAAGGAAAACGTGTGTCTACACCGTTCACACCAAAAACCACTGGGGGTCACCTCAGCAATGGCTAGGGTTGATGGGTGACGTAATGCGCGGTGCGATACTCAGTATCAGATCATGAAAATGACTAATCCATCATTTTATTTTGACTTTTTTAACATGCATTACAATACGACAACACAACAAGCGCCGTTATAGGCACGTGATGTGTTTATACGCATGACAGAACAGCCGGAATGCAGTCTGTCTGAGCCTCTGTAAGACTTTATTTTCCGGCAATAATGACTAACGGTCTTTAGTTACGGTTTCAGAAACGTATAGATGCAGCTGCAGTCAACTGAGCTGATGTTGTCATAAAGAGCTGGTGTATATATCGCGTAGGGTTTTTTACAGGAAGGGATTTCACTGGTGCTCCCACGCCGCTATTAAATTACCCAGGGCAAACGGCTATGACGACCCGGACAAAATCGCTTGAAGGGGATATGGATCGCGTCCATGGGAAAATCTAGACAGCACATTCGCAAATGTAAAACGGATCTTTTGAACTAACGGCGTCGCAATATAAACAGTTTACAAGATGAGTTTTTCTGGCTGGTGGACGATTACGGCTGTGACTCAATCTTGCTGCAAAGTCGGGCTTGCGTGTATCTCTGCATGGGTTGTAGTTATGCTATTCTAGAATCAGAGTACTGAAAGCGATGTTGTGTGGTACTACATAATAACGTACTTTCTTCAAATCCTTCACAAGGACCTATGTTGCTTGATGGGCAATGACTGGCGAAACGTTCCTGACCTGTTTATCCCGAAGTGGTATGTCTCTTCGCGTTTGTTCGTATTTTAGCGCAAAATGAACTAAGTGCCTTTGACCTAACGAATCCAACACAAAGTTCTGTCGCCCATTGTGCCCGAAACGCACCTCTAATCCTAACGAGCACGATTATTCTTGTCCTATATACGGTACAATTTGAAAGGTCGATGCACACACTAGAGGTGGTATTCGAATGACAACATGCATTTCAAGAATCATGTCGACTTGAGCAGCAACGGTCTAAATAGTGTCGCATGAAGGCGACCTATGGGAACAGCTACAGTTGAATTTCATGCAAGCTGTCGAACCAGTACGACTCATCGACTAGCCAGAGTCACTGTTCATTTTTGGCAGTAGACGCTCGCTAGTCAGTTAGGGGAAGCGGTTTAAAAGGTTGCGAAAAAACGATGACGGACTGCTCTTTTCCAGTACCAGTACAGTAATCGTCGCTAGTGGCGTTTCGCGGCGGCAAGTGTTCAGTCTGTCCTAAATTTACCCAACCGGACAAACCAGTTGCGCTTGCTGACTAGCGAGCATCACAATCATAAATTAACAGTGACTCTGGCTAGTCAGTCTGCGGAAGCGGTTGGTCCCGTTTTGTGAAACAAACGATGACTGCTCCTATAGTGGCCGTGAAGGCACACTAATTAGACTATTGCCGTCCAAACCTGCTAAGCCGTTCGCAAAGTTGTTGTAATTATAAAAAGACATACGTACTTTTTACTTTTTCAAATTAAAATTTTTGAACAATATCTATGCTTATGTGATACTCAAATACTGCTTGGTGATATAAAAAAGTTTTGGAGAAAATCATTTTAATATTTGACTGTTTCCCAAACAGAACGGACGATTTCGGTAATACACATGTCAAAGGATAGCAGCACGATTATTAGCCTTCTGAATTCCTCGAAGATTTCAATGTAGTTATATACAAGCACGGTATAATGAACATATGGTGCAATACAGTATAACCAGATGTGTTACCGGCATTAGCTGCACACTTGCACAGAATAGTTAAAATGCTGTACCATAAAACTAGCTGTGTTTTCAGCATTGGCTGCACCAAAAGTGTCTTCATAATATTCCAATCGATGTCGCAATTCTTGATATGTTGCATTTTCACGTTCTAAATATGCGCGACAGAGATTAAGCTGTATCTTACCCAACGCACTCAAGAGCTTGATAAGCAACACTAGGACCCTGTGATCCTAATAAGGGCACCTTGAAACGGTATAAAAATTTTTTTTTCCTGAATGTAGTTAGTGAAAACACACCCCTGGATGCAGAAGATATCATTCCCACCGCTCTCATTAATTCAAAGGCGCGTTTTATTTTCGTGCATAATTTTAAAACTTTTTTCGTACGTACCCGATCTTTAATGTTTGACACCATGACTGTTTTGCATCCCGTGCGAGGTATTTTTATTATGAAATGGTTTTTTAACGGCGAACGATAGTAGATAAAAGCAAAGCGAATACACTGCTGTAAAAACACTTCGATTTTGTCTACTATCATAGTATCAGTGACCAAATGTTCCCATATGTATCTGCCTTTTGTTATGACGTACTAGTTTTTTCCTTGTTTGTACCTTCAACCAAGAAAGCACATGTACTCAATAAAATCATCTTGGATTTGCGCCTGCTTGTTGCCTGTTCACGGCAATCCGAGCCCAGACAAGTTGCTCTAATGCAGCCTTTTCTCGGTCACCCCTTTTTCACCCTCTGTACTTTTGGAGAAAAATGGCCGCGTATCTGCTCCTCTGTTTGCAAATGTCGACGGAAGACGATAGTCGACTCAGGCCCCCTGCCAAATAAATATCTCCCTGCTCTTTCCCGCTGATTGATTGATTGTGGGGGTTTAACGCGCCGCAATCAGTGATGGCTGCGTTGCGTCGGCATGCCGTAGTGGAGAGCTCCGGAATAATTTTGACCACAATGGGATCTTTAACGTGCGGCGAAATGTCGTACTCACGGGCGTTTTCGCTTTTCGCCTTCATCAGAAAAGCGGCCACCGCGTCCGGGATTCAAACCCGCGACATCGTGCTCAGCAGCGCAGCGCCTTAGCCACTCAGCCACCGCGGCAGGTCTCTTTCCCACTGAACTCTCATTCTGTTACTATCCCGTCTCCTTACTGCCAACATAACACGCTAGAGGTTGGCTCAAGTCAATTGGATTTTTTAACGCCTTCCGTTGCAACAAGGCGGTAGTTTTGATGCCAGCGCTCCCGTACGGTGGAAAGACGCGCGACGTGAGCACCCTACTACAACATTTAGAGAGCCACGTTGCCCTACTCCACGAGCGTTCCAAGCGGAACGTGGATTTTATCTAGTGCCGCCTTTCGTTGCTATTGCCGTTTGATTTTTAAATGCCGCTGGAGGTAGGGCGGGCAACAGCAGGAGATGGTTTTCTGCCGTTCATGTAGTATTTGATTCGCTGTCGCAAAAACCAAGTATCCATGACGTTTTTGATAAAATAACTGAAATGTCCCCTGTGCATTCGTTTGCTACATTCTATTTGCGTAATGCCTTGTACAAGTAGGCAAATTGACACCGAGCTTAGACGATTATTTTTGACTGTGGGCATTTAAGACTATTGCGGAGCTTTTCTTTCACTTTGGCCAGGTGGCTGAACAAATAACAGACAGACGTAGACAGACAGAGAGAATGACAAAAATGTCTGCGTTTGAGTATCAAAAGAAAGACTATCGTCTTTAAAATAAAACAACTGAACTTACTCAGGCAGGCAGGGGACACTTGACAGTTTCCCTGGAATCACGTGTCGTGCGCAGCCAATGTGCACCTAGCTTTTCTACTCACATGCCATCTTTCCATCCTGTCACGATCCACGAACTAGTCTGGCTCATCCGCCCCTGGTGACGTGCGGAGGTGGTGCGATGGTAACTTGCTCGGTCCTCTTCTGGAGACCTATGGTCATTTCTAGTGCGAACTGAGACGTCTTTTAATGGCGGAGCACTTTAGTGTCCGGGTCTTCGTAACTCACCCGGGGTCAGGTATGTAGCCAACCTAGTAACGCGGAATTACGCACCCACACACAGGGTTCCAAAGGATCACCGCTTGCCCTGGTTGGGACAGAACCTGGTTCCCTCACGTTCGAAGCCAGGGCCAGTCTCATTGCTCCTCAGATTAACACGTTCCTTACATGCGAAGTGTTGGGTGTGACCTCTGTGCTGAGCCATTGTCACGGAGGCTGTCGATGCTATCCACAAATAAGTACACAAGAATAGCAAATTAGTACAAAATAAAAAAAATGACACGTTAATTAGCCCCCTAAAAGGTAAACTGTTCAGAAGGCCTCTTCAGGCTCTTCTGAGCCCCCTCTCTTGAATACTTTATGGATAAACGCCAGCCTGACACTGAAAGTATCCGAGAGGGGCTCCACAGGCCTATGGCGAATCACTGCTGCGCATCTGGCAGCTTTCACCTTGGCTGGAGCTGATATACATTTTGGCCTAACAGCGGTGGCCGTTTTCTGGGCGGGCGGGACCGCCAAGCAACGACGGGTGTTAGTGGAGCGGGCAATGGAGGCTTTAAACCCAATATATCTTTATATTATCATAATGTTTATATAATACGGTGACAGCCTCCGCATTTATTGCCCGTGAATGGTGTGGTCATAAATATTTTTGGGGTGTTATAAGTTGTGCTTTAAAAAAACTAAGCCAGTGGAATGTGCTGTCGTTTTGCGGAGCTGTCCTCCTTCGAAGGCTCGAACGCCAACGGGCTCTCGCTTGAGAACGGCAGCGCCATCACGACACAATTTTTTTCGGATCGCGCAGAGGAATCGGCAGCTAAATATCAGCAGCAGAAGGCTCCCCCTCCACTTCCCTTGGCCGAAGGCAGAGTAACCCGCCCAGCGAGATTACTGCACCCTCTTTCGGTGGATCTGGGAGTGGGTATCTGCGAGGTCGATTCCGGAGTCCGATTAGGGAGAGCATTTTCGGCACCGTTTGGAACTCTGATGTCCTAATGTCACATGAACACAATTGGAGACGTCACTTGTTGGAGCCAATCCACCTCTCCCGGGGTACTTCACGCGGCAGCCGTGATATCACGGTGGGCGCACGCGCGGGGTGTGGCGGGGAGGGTGGTTGGAAAAACATTCGGACTGGCGCGCGGCGCGTACAGTGGGGCTGCATTAGAGGCGTGCAAAAGTGGAGTTCTTGTTGATGGTCGCCTCTTCTGGTGCCGGTACGCTGTTGTGCTCTCGGCTACGCAAATCATACGAGCAAAATCAGAGGCATCAGACTCTTCTGCGTCCCCAAAAGAGGTAAATTAGCGGGTATTGTGGATGCGCGCACCGCGCCGAAGAGGCTGACAGCCAAAGCAGCGACATGGTTCGCTCTTACTCATAGCAACATTTCTGATTCTCGAACTGCTGTTGTTCTTCAAAGCGCAGTCATACCGTCTACATCGGCCGTCCTCACTGATTATTGCCATGGAACGATGCAGTTTGTTGTCAACCATCTGTTAGCATGCATCACCACCAGAAATTTGGTCCAGTGAATAGTGCCGGAAGGGAGGGGGGGGGGGGCGTTAGAGGGATATTTTCATGCTGCGAAATATTGTCATGCTTTGACAAAGTAGGGTGCTGTATTAAAAACACAAGGAATGACCCACATGGTCAGGCTGTGCGAAATATATTTTTCGACTAGTCATCCGGGATAGCCGCCTGCCGCGAGATCGAATACCAGAAGTTTGGTTGGATGGTTCAAGACGACCGAAGTTATTTGTTCTAAGGGCAAAAATTTATACGTTGATCAAACTTATTATGCCTTGAGGTTGCGGCGAAACAGATAATTGCCGTGTTTGCATGTAGCATCGTGCCATTGCCGCGAGATGGGTCGCTATCGCGTCTTGAAAAAACTCGAAAAATCAGTGTGCCCTAAGCGAACTGGCTCAGCGGATGAGTTTTTTTTTTGTGGCCTCGCGACGCTGGCGTATGCGGTGGCAGCACAAGGCAACTAACTATCATGACCACCGATAATATTTTAGGTGCGATTATCGCAAACTATACGCACTAACCATATGTGGCTGCTATGGGTAGCTCTCACACTGACGATGAACCGTTTTTGCGATTTCAAGGGGGGAAAGGTAACAAAATAATCGGTTACTTACGTAGAGTACGACATCGTCGCAATATTTTTAGTGGAATAATTTTTGGCTTTTCCTCTTTATATTTTCTTTGGTTTCTGCTTATTCTACTTTTTGCTCCTTTACGTTCTTTACCTTTCCCTTTCCCCTCGACATGAAATCGTGCGTACGCCATTGTCTCCCGGCGATAGGGAGCGTATACGCTGCCTGAGGCACCGTGCTCCGCTTAATCGGACCTCGAAAACAACAATGAATGAGCTTTTTTTGTATGCAGGAAAATAGAAAGCGTCTTAAAAAACATTGTTGGAATGCGTTGCAACAGCACCAACCTTCAGAATGACTCGGTTAGGCTGCTCGGTCCCGCACTGATTATCCGAAACAGTCCCTCGTCAGTCGACCGTACGGTTCACAACATTGTTGAGGAGATTGTAGGTGTAGAAAGCTACATAAAGGTGCGACTCCGCAGCTCATGCGTTATAAAAGTGGACAGTCACACCTCTTAAAAATATTAACAGAGTCAAGAGCGTACAAATTGCCAGAACTAGCTTTGCAGTAAAAAATATCAGATAGACTTCCAAAACCCTCAAAATCCACGTTCGGTCTTTGTCATATAAGTTGATGGAAACAGGCTTGACACGTTTGGCTGTAACAGGTCATCTAAAACTGGAACATTGCATGGTTTCATGCGGATGCCATATTCTGTAATTTAGGGCTTTGCATCCCACTAGGTATATACAATCTGCAATACACAGGTAAATGTTCCAAAATATCACGACAAGGTGCAGCTGTACGGTTTTCAAATGGAATCCACCAAAACGTTTCAGTACACTCTTCAATAAAACTAACAATAAAGTCGTGCGGCAGACAACAGTAGGTACCCTTGAAATCATCCGAAAAAGCGCACGTGCTTTCATGAGAACGAAAAGGCGCAATTGCAATACCCGACAAGGATAATTGGTTTTATTCAACGAAAAAAAACATTTCCTAGAGACAAACAACAGTTAGGCTTACAAGATATTATGTATCATCTTGACGAAACAGCGTAAAAACGGGGACACTAGGAGAGAAAGACGACAGGACGGCGCTGTACTCACAACTATTTTTTAATAAACTGCCACACGCATATATATACTATGTCCCCAAAACCCACGTGCGCTCACAACATGACGCACATCGAGATTATTACTACAAAGTAACACCAAACTCTAAGTCACGGACTTATCTAGAAATAAGAATTCTTTTTCATGTAATGCTATCGACGGCTCACTTATGCAGATATCGCCTCTTTTTCTAATGTGAAATGCTTCGATAACTTCCCTAGTGATCTGATTAGTGTGAACCGAAAGGATGGTGGTGTCATGAAAAAGCGGAAACACCCATGCTCGGAACAGGGTCTGGTGACATGTGAATCTTTCTTGTTTTTTAGTGCGTTTTTGTGCTCTAATAATCTTATATTAATGCAACGACCGGTTTGCCCAACATATACGTTGCCACAATTAAACGGAATTTGATAGACCACCCCCGTTTTACACTCGACTAGAGGGGAGCTGTGCTTAACAGAGCATTTCTTTTAACTGTAATATCAGATTCTGCCAATTTTCTTTCTATTCGACCACAAATTTTTCCCATCTTAATGGGTGCTGAAAAAACAACATTTATACCAAATCTACCCGCTATATTTTGAGCCCATGTGACAATTTATGCTTATACGGAATTACTACCACTTTTTTTCTTTTTACAAGGTTCACCCTCCCTTGGTTCTACGGAGGTAACTTCTTTTATCCGCCTAAGAAGCTTTCTTGTTGTGCACAAAGAACATGCTCAGGAAAACCTGCCGTTCTTAACCGCTCCATTTGTACTACAAAACTTTTTGAAACCTGATGAAAGCAAGACCTGGAGAGGGCCGATAACATGCACGAAAAGGCATTGCCATTTTTTACTATCTTGGAATGCGAGGAATTAAATTGAGTATGGGTTTTTCTGATCTCGGGCTGTATTCCCAGCACACGTGCGCATTAGTTAAATAGAGTTTAACATCTAAAAATTGCAACTGAATATTATTTGGTACTTCATGCGTGAACTGTAGACCAAAGCCATTATATGGAAATTTTGAACCACCTCTGTAACTGTCTGTTTGAAATCACACTTCTTCACAAAAACAAGAAATCTTCTACGTATCCTAGAACTTTCAATTACTACGTCTTCCCCCCCTTTATCAATATTCCTATCCACCCTGGCCAGAAAAATATTGCTGAGTACTGGTGCAACTTTTGACCCGATGCACACCCCCGACCGTTGGCGGTACATATTCCCTCCCACTTCACACAGGTAGACGCTAAATAGAAAGAAAGTATTTCAAAAAAACTGCTGACCGACACACCGCTACTATTACAGAACTTTAGCTCATCATTGTCTTCGGTTATACATAGTTTTACACTTTTCATTAATTCGTTATGCGGTATGCTATAATATAAGTCTTGTACATCAACACTGAACATATTACACACTCCCGGGTTTGACTGAATAAGAAAATCGACAAGAACACTGGAGTTTTCTACCAAGAAAGGGTCAACAATCGCTAAAGACTGGAGATGTTTTTGAAGGTACCCTGACACTGCTCGCTGCCACGTATCTCTTTCCGTGACTATTGCCCTGAACGGAATATCAGGTTTGTGGGTTTTTGCAGAAAAGAATATATCTAAACACCCTTTACTTACTTTACTTACTGTGTCTGCTAACTTCTGTAGGTTGTGCGAGTGAATCAATGAGACCGCGTGTTCCTTCACCTCTGCCGGCTTAAAATCTACTTTGTTGAAACTTTTTTCCACGGCAGCTATCGCTTTCCTGCTATATACACACCCAGGCACTACTACAAAGAAGCTTTCCTTGTCTGAGGTCATAACATGAAGATCCCTACTCACGGCGTAGTTCACCACATCTCTCACAGTCCTATTGACAGAACTCTTTGCTTCCACTCGTTCTAGTACGTCCACGCACTCGGCGGTGAGCGATGCCTTTCTTCATCTGTACTTCCACGGGTGACTGACCTAGCAAAGTCACCAACCTCCGGAGGGCTGGGGCTTGGCTCGTGTGCGAACTTGGGGCCGAGGGCAAGAGCTCTTCTGTGCCACTTAGGTAGTGTTGCATCCCCCAGGACCAGAACCTTTGCTTCTTGCGGCTTGCTTTTCTTCTCTTTGGGGATTAGGCCGGGTGTTATTCCACATCCATTCTGCAGTCTGGTTAGACGTCTTCCGCCAATTCCGAAATCCCGTCTGCTCCTGCCTCTATCTTCCTCCCTACATAAGGCTGTCCGAAGGCAGTCTTCCAGAAACCGAGCTTGATTCATCCACTCCGCCTATAGGATTCTACACAAGCGTCTGGTGTGTCCGGAAGAAGGCTGCAGGAATCCACACAGCGACTGCACATCACTCGGGCACAACCTATACCTGCATGCCATGCTAGGACCCTGCTCTTGCAAACACAGACCGCCATCATCGATGCGATACACTTAACATTTCTGTCGGGGCTGTGTGGTCTTTTTTTTGTGCCGTCATATCAAAAAAGCGACCTGCCTCCAGCCCCCCCCCCCTCGCCCTCCCTCCAGATACCTCTAGTAAACGCCTTATTAAAATGAAGCTTGTAACATTTACGCCCCAATGGGATTCTCCGAAGTGTTGGTGTCAACAAAAACTCCCGCGATCAAATAAAAGGTGAAACGGAGCGAGAGCCCATTGTCTGACCGATTGAAGCTACGAGGCCACGCGAAGACGGGAGAGACTTGCGGTGCACTTTCCGAGCACTTCTGCGGGGTGTACTCCCTGCCTTCTCACTGAACGCGACGTGTAATGTCACACGAATTCGCGCGTCGCTGTGCGTTGCACCGTCGGCACGTGTAGAGGCCGTGTGCGCGCCTTGCGCATGCGCTAGGAGTCGTAAAAATTAAATAGAAGCTCCCACCAATGCATTCCATATAAATTATTCCCCATCTCTGCCGTCGATCTCATCGGCAGAGTAGAAAGATAGGGCAAGTCGTCTAACACCGGGTTTGAGCTTGCTTTTATTTTGTATAAAAAAGAGGTTCTTCTCATGTGCTTTACCAATACAACCTAAGCAACCACCGTTCATGAATCCTGCATTGAATAATTCTTAGCAGAAAATATTTCCTTTTCGTAAAAACCGGTGTGGTCAAGTGCGTTTCGCTTGTCTCTGCTTTCATTCTTTGGAAAGCCACGTTTGTAAATTTAAGTGGCGTCGCATGGGTATTGTTGTGGGTTTCGTTTGCAGCTTCGCTTTCCAATCACCCTCACATAGTGGATTGGCGCAATTTTTTGTTTTTGTTTCATAGAGAAGCTTTACTAGTCTCACAGATGCCGTCCACAAAGCGAAAAACCGGTCAAGTGAAAGAAACAAACGCTTCCCGTGGCTGGAATCGAACCTGGGTTCCTCCAGGTATGAAGCCTGCGTATATCCGATATCTCCAGTTCGCCAATGTCGAAGTGGTTTTGGGTATCGTGAGTAGTGCAAGGAGGTGCAAAATAAACAAAAAAACTGCACCTCCGCGTGTCCGACACGAACATGATCCATCACAAAAAAGCTTCGCGTTCCATCATCACCGTCGTTAGATGTAAGGCTGCCTAATTTCGTTCGATCCCGGTTATACGTAAAATTTTCTGATGTTTTAGAACCTCGAAACTCAGGCAAGCCGCATGGGCAGAGAAAGCTTGTATGTGTGTAACTGTTCTGCAGATTACAGGTGACGCGAGCTTTTCGGTGAACGTAAGAATATTTTCATTTACTTTTATACTTGTTTCCAACGTAAATGTTTCGCATTTTAGCACACAAGCGTTATACACGTAAACTGACGACCTTACTTTTAAACGCAGAGGAAAACAATCATTCGGTGTTACTGGAAAGAAAAAAACTTCTCCACCTTCGTAATCGAGATGAGAATACTGTAGAAACAGCGGAGCTCATGGTCTCTGCAAGCTGTAGCTTGGCTTTTCTTAGGTCCGCCCACGTTATCGGTAGATCGGAAACTGGTTCACCCGAGCGCACGGCGTCTCTCTCAACTAGAACAACACCTGCACGACATAGCTTACCATATCTCTAGCCGCAGCCATTCCTATACCCGCGCCTCCCTTCTGAACACCTGACCACTTCAACTCAGCCAAAGTCCAAAACCAACGGCTGCGCTAGGAACCAAAAAGTCATTCTGAGAGCCACAAATATGGTAATATTGCAAACGGATAGAGGCCGGTTTCGTAGTGCGATAGACGCAGGTTCAATACCAATCACAATACGTGTTGCTTTATTAAGTGCAACCGTCATCTTATATACTGTTTCCGCAATGCTGTAGCAACGCTCGGGGCTGCTACTCAGTTGTCTCCCCTCGTCGCTGTGCCGTGACGAAGATTTCACGCGCGCTTTGGTCGCGGTAATGATGGTAGCCGCATGATTAAAACGAAGAGTGGTTGCGTTGAGATTGAGCGAAGAGCCAGAATTACTCGGTGCACACCAACAACTCTCGCTTATTTAAATACTTTCCACCTCGATTAGGCGCTGTTCTAGCAGTCTGTCGACGCTCCGCGATATCACTAAAAATTCTCCGGCTGTACCTAAGGTAAATGCGGCGTTAAAATGACGACAGGCCAAGAACCGGCAAAAACAAACGCCAACTTCTAACAAAGA
Organism: Haemaphysalis longicornis; assembly: GCA_013339765.2. NCBI lineage: Eukaryota > Metazoa > Arthropoda > Arachnida > Ixodida > Ixodidae > Haemaphysalis > Haemaphysalis longicornis. The sequence goes on along the minus strand of JABSTR010002811.1, from coordinate 22,499 downwards.
CCATAAAGTGTCCCCGAAAGCCAGGTGTGTGGTCTTTAAATGATTTTAACACGGACGTCTTGCCTTCCGTGATAAACCACGATTTAGATGACGTCATATCCGTCACAGAAAGGACAACCAGTACAATGAACACAGGAGAAACGCCAGAAAACGTTTCATTGGCGCGGATGGTGCTGCCATATAGGAGAGGTGAAACGAAGTAGTGCATCGTGACGCTAACCACCGGCGACAGTTGGCGTGAGCTGCGTTGTAGCGAAGCCGACGGGCGAAGGGCGCGAAGAGCGACTGATTAGATGCGAAGAGAAACAACAGCGGGAAGCGGAACGTGTTCGCGCAAACACGGTTCAAGCTTCAAATTCTACCTCTCGCATTCCACAACCTGACCTCGTCGCAACGTAACCGTCTGCCGTACACGCCAAAAAGGAGGACCGAAGTGGTCGCACTTATCTTGAAGCGACCCGCCAGCAGTACGTCCACCGCCAAGCACTCCGACAAGACAGCCGCTATCGCGCAAATCATTCTTCTTTAGCTGCAGATTTCACTTTTGTGTTTTATCTATTCCTATGACAGAGAAATCAACCCCAGTTTTTTTCAATCATGTAGAAACGCGTTCAGTCTATCATAGTATTCGAGCTTTTCCGAAAACAGGTGCAGATTATAGTGTGCAGCAAAGAATCGACTTTAAATCGGCTGTGTATTTACGGTTTATGACTGCCATGACGGTGACACCACGCTGCAACCCGCCCATTGAAATACCACGAATAGGTTAAGTCCACCACCCTCCGTCGCTTGTGCTGCGTACGCTGTCGTTAAACAACCTGCCCGTAATCTTTCAGCTCGCGTGAGAAACGTGCCAGCGGCAGTGCACTTCGAATGATGACATGAAGGCGAGATGTGATCCGGCGTGCGCACAACCTGGCAACTCTTTCTTCCCACACGACGGCCTGTAACTGTCAATTTCACAAATCCGCATCATAAAGCCAAAAGCAATGGCTCCAGCAAAGCTTTTATGCAAACTTTAGCTTCCAGCAAGAGAGACGTGGTTGCAGCCCATCAACGGAAGCGGCAAAGTAAATTTTGGAGGAATGATTGCTGTGGTTAAACATTGAAAATCAAACAGCGACTCCAGCATTGGGGGGGGGGGGGGGGGCGAGCGGGGGGAATGTTTTTATTGTCTGCGAGTTCCTTTGGCAGGCGACAGTTGTTTTTCTGAACGTCGAGTTTAAGCTCACCACTTCGTAGCCACAGTGCGTAAGTGTGTAACGAGGATTACAGATATTGTCTACATGAACTGGAGAGGTCAGCACAGATCGGGGCACAGCTTGGTACACCAGATGGCAACGGCTATGGCGGTATGCATCGAATGTGTAGATTGTGGAGACATCAGTGAGAAAGAACACAAGAGGGAACTGTCTGACATGTCACAAAAGTGTATAGGCATTTCCGGTTGGCTGGGATTGAGGACAGGTATGATCCAGGTGAGCATCCAGGTACCCTCAATGTGCTACCTCTGCCCAAATTAGTTGTTAATTTAAAGAGTTTGCTAACTAACGCTTTTCACTCAATCACTCCTAAAAACAAGTACGTGTTGCTATCAGCGCAAGCCGAGAACCGAAAATTCGGATTATTAACGGCATGGTGAGTGCACCAGTGGAAAACAACTCATCCATCGGCGCTGCTCAGTGACGTGGCATGTCAGCGCAGAAATATCTCATGATTGTTACTACGTTTCGCCGATTGGTGATTTTCTGAAAATTTCTGCGCAACGGTTACGTCACTAACGCCGTTCTCAAGACCAACTACTGCATTCAGTGAAGTTTCCTTGGTGCAGTTCTCAAGGTCCAAAAAACTTGCCATATAAGTGAGGGTGGCTCGCGTCGTGCAGGCGTAGACATGTTTTTGCGGTCTTGTGAACTAGCGTGGAGACGTGGGTTCAGGCGTGTGTAGAAGTTTGAATATTATCGGGAAACATCGTGTGTTTTTGAAGCATGCCCCTCCAGTCTTATGGATTTCCTCTTCTCTTATAGATTTCCTCTATTCCTATCGACGTGAAATAAACAGCTTGTGTCGCGACTCTGAGAGTGATCTACAGTACTGTGATGTTACTTCCTCAATGCCCCAGAGGAGACTCCACCTGGGCTAGTAGTGAGGCCAGAATGGTAGCGGCTAAAATCGATTGAACAGATATGAGGATCCACCGCGCTCTCGGTGAAACATTCACGTTGTTCAAAAGGAAGCGGTTTTTCTACAAAGCGTGGTTCCAAGCAGTCGGTGACAACCGCATGTCGCCTGCTGTTGAAATCTACGGGAAATGGTTATCAGGATGGTGGATGACGCAGTAGGGTTCATCACAAAGATCCTGCGTAGCTTCAGTGCAGAGTCACACGAACACAAACTTAGAGAATGTCGCAAGCTTTCCAGAACGAGCTGGGCAGTGTTTTACGGACCAGCGTTCCAAGAGGACGGCGTTGAAACTATCTCCTTTTGGGAGAAACGGAGGAACGCCACCGTTCCATTAAGGGTATGTGCAACTGTAACGGGTACAAGTTACGTCTACGAAGGAAATGCAGAGGGAACGTCTTTTTGTTCTAAAACGTTAATCACTAGGATTTGGCTCTTTTTGATGCCGAGGCTTTAGGGCTGAAGCTAGTACAAAAACCCACCGGCCACTACGGCATTTCTTCATATCAGCTTCCCAATTTTCCCGACCTTTCGCAGAACGTACTTCTTCAAAGGTTGAAGGCAGAACAATAACCACGCACCGCGCCGGAGCCAGTCGGGCAGGCTGCAAACGGGTGCGCATGGCCACGTTGCTACGTCGGCTGCAGATGGCCATGTGCGATGTGCTCCACTGCCGCTCTGATCGTCTTCTGCTGTCACATCTTCTTTTGTACAGAAAAGTGGAAAGGGGAAGCCGAGCAGGAGAAGACGTGACTGCATGGTGTCTATCGCGCGCCTTTCTTCTCCAGTACAGGCAGCCGAGCCAGCCAAAGGGGACGCACGAGACGCCTCTGCTGGCTCCCCGGCGTTGCTCTCACTGTGTGTAAAAGGAAGGCGTCAAGTTCTTAGCCTTGGATACTTGAAACCTTGCCGCTGCTGCAAAAAGCAAGGCGGGAGCTGCCTAATCATAAGCGCAACAGCAACCATCCGTGAGGGCTGCAAGCAGAGTTTGACCTCAGACATTCTATTGCTCCACTGCACGGACATGGCGTTTGAACGCGCCGCCGTAAACTTTCTCACGCAGAGAGCGGACTTAGTTTCTTGATGTGCCAGGTGTTCTTTGACGTTCGGTTTTCGAATTTTGCTGTGAGTTATTGCACCACTTTTCCTTAGCATCATGGCAGTGTGACGACTGCGGTGTGTTATTACAGACCCGTTGCGGCTGCTTTTCTGATGGAGGCGAAAAACAAAACGCCTGTGTGTACGAGATTTCGGCGCCCGTTAAAGAACCCCAGGTGGTCGAAAATATTTCGGAGCCCTCCACTATGGCGCGCCTCATCGCCTGCGTTGCGTCGGCGCGTTAAACCCTACAATCAATCAATTAGGGACCCGTTCCGCCCAGGGCTTCAGCCGGGCACCAATGGCGAGCACAGCCCGCGAAGCGTACCTGGCGGCAGCTGCCGTGCGCAGAGTTCCTTCGCACTGACATCGAAACGTTAGTTGCCAAACTTAAAAAAATTACACGATCTTCCAACAGTGGGAACCCTGAGGGAATGCAAAGCCGTGGAGTAGTAGCGAGTTAATTGGATTTTAGAGTAAACACACGTGTAGTAGCGTAATAAATGTCTTCTTTTTTTATCGAGTAGTGGAGAACGTTTTGCCGGCTTCCCTTTATCGAAGCGAGGAATCCGCTGTTCAACGCTGGTGTTTCGAAGCGTTGTCACGTTGCCGAACGCCATCTCGATCAGCTACTCGCCGCTGGCGTTTCAAAGCGGCTTCTCGTTCTCGAAGCGAGGAATCCGCTGCTCGACGCTGCCGTTTACGTTCGGCGTCGCGGTCTCTCCTCTGTGCAGCCTTGTCTTCGGAGGTGCTCGCTGGTTCTGACAGTGTGCGGGCTGGCGCTAGCTGAAGTTGTGGCAGCCAGTTCGCTGAGGGAATCAGTTGGCGTCCATTAGCAGTCATCAGCAGGTGCAGTGCCAAAGAAGCAACTGAGCGGAGCGCGGACGGGTTTATTTGCAGCGTAGAGGGAGTAGATAGGAGGAGCAGCGCGCATGCGCGTGATTGGACAGCTGGTGTGCAGAGGAGAGAGCAGGAGCAACGTGCGCTAGCGCAGAGGTGGTGTGGAGAGAAGGAGGGGAGAGAGAGCTGCGTTATCACAGCTGTTGCGTAGAGGAGGAGAGGTGCGGACGCCGGATGACGGAAAGTCCGACTAAGAGATGCTTTGCATCTAAAAATTCCTACGCCATAGCTAGAGAATGGCATCAAGTTACAGGAGACAAGGCTGCAACCAAAAGGTGAACATGAATTCGGAATTTGGGAGAGTAACACCTGAAGCCCTGTTTTTGACGCAATTGCTCCCGATGCTCGGCGTTTGGTAAAATTTAAAGGGCAAACCACACCGGTAAAAGTTATGCACCCGACACCACAGAGTGTTTTACGGGAACCAATAAAGCGTGAACACCGAGGGGGAGAATGTGAAAGTGCGAATGCACGGTTGTCGGCCCGCTTGCGACGCTTGCGCTCGGCCCCCGCAGCCCACCGCCTCGCCGCCTTCTCTTCCGTCTCTTCCATCGGGTTTGTAGTATCACGTGTACACCACGCAGTTATCAAGCCGCTATAACGCCGCTGAGTCGCCAACGCACGCCGCTGACGACGTAGTTTGAATGCGTTAAAGATATAAGGCGCGTCTAACACTGATATCACCGTCGCGTCCGTGGCTTGGTCGGTAGAGCGTCGCGCTGCGGCCGCAAAGTCCTCGGATCGAAACCTGGCGCCGGATGCTGTTTCTTTTTCAAATATAGAGGAGCACTGCGGACGCCAACGCCGCCGGCGGTGGATGGTTTGGGGTCGCTTATAAAGTGCATTCGCACTTAAAACACTACTTACTGCCCGTGGACAGCGCGGGTTGCAAGCTAGCACACGCCTATGAGCACATGCGGAGGCGTGTCATAGGCCTGGTTGACTGAACCAAGTTATCCTGACGTACAACACTGAAGTACCCTCAAGAGCGTTGATGGAATCTCTCCTCAGCATTGTCAACGAAGTCTTGATGAAAAAAAAACGGGTTCGGAGGTATCAATAAGAGGCATCAAAACCGAAGCGCGAAGCGTCTTTCAAACAGGAGCTGCGGTTTTGTAATATAAATTAGGGTCAGACAAATGTATAATGCGTCTGATGCGATGACCACAACGCTACGATATATGACCACATTGATGACGATGACCACTAGAATATATGTAGCGGCAAAGTAGCATAGGCAGTTGTGGCGTAGAGGTAGAACATCTGCCTCACGTGCAGAAGGACCGTGGTTCGAATCCCCGTGTCGGACCATTCCCGCCGGATATATAAAAAATATCCGCGCATTGATGGAATTGCAGAATAGGGATTAGGGTGTCGGTCTGACCTCGGCGAACATTGCCGGTAATGCACTCGCTCACGAGAACAGGAATGGCCACCCTGGTGCAATAATGGCCACAACCTCCCATGAATACACCAATTAACCCACGGCCATCAGTCTCCAGTGGCTGCGAAGCAACTGACCACTGCGGCGATCAGGCCTGTGAAGCAGCAGGCCGCCATTGTAATCTGGACCTGGCAACGTCTAACACGAGAACCTTATCTAGCGAAGCGATTCTAGAGGTGTTGTTCGAAGAATTAAAGGAGATCAAATGGGATGTCATATGGCTCAGTGAGGATAGGAGGACAGGTGAAGCCCCTAAGGTGGAGAAAAATGGACACCTCCTATGTTACCGTGCTCCAGTGGACAGAAGAGAAATCGGAGTGGGACTCCTAGTCAATAAAAGCATAGCTCGCAACATAAACGAATACCATATATATTAACGAAAGGGTGGCGCAGGGCTGCGCGCCCAATTCGAGCCGCTATGACAAGGTAGTAGAACATCTCTACGAAGAGGTGGAATCGGCCATGGATAAAGTAAAACACAGTATACCATAGTTATGGGAGACCTCAATGCTAAAGCATGCAAGAATAAGGCAGCAGACAAGGCAGTTGGGACCTATGATCTGGGCCTGTAAAATTAGCAGGGGGGGACTTACTTGTCGAGTTCGCAGAACGGAATAATGTATGCATCATGAATACCTTCGTCTGCAAACGAGACAGCCGGAAGTGGAACTGGAGGAGCCCAAATGGGGAGCATGAAAATGATATCGACCTCATATTACGCGATCACCCTGGTGTCGTGCACGATGTGGCAAATGCTCGGAAGCGCAAAGTGCAGTGACCACCGTATGGCAAGATCTCCAATAAGGCTAGACTTGAGGTGGGACCGTAACAACAATAGGAAAGAAGCGAATGCGACTAATGAGCTAACAGTAATACGTAAAGTAGAAGAATTGAGGATCGCGCCTCAGAACCGACATTCAGCTCCTACAGAGGACGCAGGACTTACGACAAAGGAATCCAGCGACAACCTTACACGCATTATCACGGAGTGTGCTGTAGAAGTCGAGGGCACGATAGCTAGACAGGATACTGGCAAACCTTCCCAGGAGACGAAAGATCTAATTAGGAAATGGCAAATTATGACAATCTCCACCCCATCTGTCACAATAGAACCAGCGGAGCCTTCGAAGTTAATCAATGAGCGTAAGACAACTGACATACGGAAATATAGTATGGAGAGGATCGAATACGCTGTAAAGAACGGAGGTTGCCTGAAATCAGTGAAGAGGCCTCTTGGCGTGGGGAAAACAGAGACGTGTGCACCTAAAGACAAGCACGGCAATGTCATCACAAATAGGGATAAAATAGGCACAGTAGTCGCGGAGCTTTATAGGGATCTGTACAGTAGCCGCGACATCCAGGATAACGTCGAACAAGAGAGTAGTTCAGAGGAGATGGACATCCCACCAGTAACGACACCCCTCTCAAAAGAGGTTCCCCCTTCAAAAGAGGCTCGCCATGTCATCAGCGAAGTTAATTACACTTTCATTCGGCCTCTGAATGCGCGATTCAAGAAGGCTTGTGCGTGCTCTTTTCGGTCCGTACAACAGAATGCTTTCCGTAGCTCGTGGCAAAATTCTTCAGACGTTCGCTAGGACCCTTCTCGATTTTCAAGCCGCGTTATCGAAAGAAAAGTACACGTTTCGTAGTTTTGAACCTTATTCCGCTGATTAAACAAAGCGACGCCCTCCAACTGATTGCGTCAGTCCTCCGCGTCTTCTAATAAGTCACCATGAAAGGTTTCAGGCTCTCCTGGATGTTGGAAAGTCACGTTTGACGGCTGTGCATGTTCCAATTGTTGTTCTTGATGAACGTGACGAGCCGACGTGTTCTTTTGGGCAAAAGTGGCGAACACAGGAGCGAGGCCTAGGAGTCGACGGCTGCTGCGATGAACCGGGGTGCAGACAGGTGCGGGCTCCTTGGGGCTCAATGCACGCGAAGCAAGAGGATTCGTAACCATAGGCTTCACGATACCCCGCCCCCCCACGAGTGTAGCGAGGCACAAACTCAAGAAGGACGATGTTGGCGGTAAAAGGAAAAAAAAGATTTCTTAAAAGGCACCGTGTGCCTCGCAAAAACGAGCGGCCTAGTGCCGCTGCCACCCAGTTTTGTCTCACACGGCTCGTGTCTCCCTTCTCCTTGTTCAGCAAGTGGCGTGGTTGTTTGGGCGCTGTTTGTTAGTTGGTTGCTCCACGAGGCATCCTTTCATTATTTTCTTCATGGTGGGCGGGCGCGGGTAACCGGCCATGTCGTGACAAGTGTTAACTACGCTGTTCAAACTAAATTCAATTTCATGGCGCTGGGAAAAGGGAAGTCATGGAAAGCTGGCACTCCTTGTGGGGTTCGCTTTGATGATGGTTTCGCTCTATCCGAATTTGGCGTGGTGAATTACAAGCTCAGTATCGGGGCATTACGGCAATCACACAGGTCACTGGAAATTGGGGTGTAAAAATAATTATAGTGTTAATGTGGCGCGGGTGGTGCTATACAGACATGTTTTGAGCGCTGCCAAGAAGGCGGCCGCAGAGTGCGCGGGATTGAGCTCTGTGAGGGAGAGGAAGACACCACACGCTGTGGGGAGTACACACTACTCGCGAATGCCGCAGCTGCGTCGGAGCAGAGAAGAAAGGTAGCAGTAGTAAATACTTGACCGTGCAACAACCAATGTGAGAAAGGCAGCTGAGCAAATCTAATCTTACATTTATAACCTGTAAGTCTTCTACACCTCTAAACTCAACTGCTTTTCTGGGAAGACATTTGTCGCAAACAATATCGCCGTTCTACAGAAAAATATCGAGCTCGTGCCGAATTCGTTCAAAGTGCAATGTTTTTTGTCATACGCGAAAAATCGTCAACCCTTGCTGGGTCGTCAGAGTTGACTAACCTCGATGACAGCCATAGACGCCTAGCCTGAAAGTAGGTACCACAATTACGAAGTTTTCGCTTAATTTGGAGAGTGTTGCCCTGCTGAGCACGATGTCGTGGGTTCGATTCCCGGCCGCGGCGCCCGCTTTTGTGATGGAGGCGAAAAGCAAAAACGCCCGTGTTGTACGAGATTTCGCCGCACGTTGATGATACCCAGGTGGTCAAAATTAATCCGGAGCCCTCCAATACGGTGCGCCAAATCGCCTGTTTAGCGTCGGCATGTTAAACCCTACAATCAAATCACATAATTTGGAGAGTGCACGTAGCGAGAGCAGCCTCACCCAGTAATCAGAAATTGTAATAAAAACTAGGTTTTTCTCATGGAAGAAATATTTCTGTAACAAGAATAGTGCCGGCTCAGTTGACACAGCTCCGCTGACACAAGGTCGGCAAAGCTTGGCACTTACTTGTTTAGTAAATCGTAACCATGTACATCTAGCTAACCTTGATGGCCCTTCAGTGGTCCGTGTGCACAGATGAGAGTGTTTATTTCAGCCAAATTTACTTCTCTGCCGGAGAAGCACCGAAATTCTGTCGAGTAAAAACAGGTGAGAACCCCATGTGAACTTGCGAGAACGTAACAGGCAGTGACAATGGTACTAGATAGTTTACCTGGGACGGTTTGCAGGGGGTACTGTGTGTTAGCAAAAATATCGGATAGGTTAGAAACCAGTATATGGTAGCGAGAGACCACCCGCATTGAAAGAATAACGACCCTGCGCGAGGAAAGGCAGACGTAGTTTATGCGGAAGTGCCACAGCGCAGTTCATTCGGAAACAAAAAAATGGCTCCAATCCACGTTTTGAAGGTGCTTGTAAAGCAAAGCTTTTAGCTACTCCGACAACAATTTCCCGTGCGACGTCACTTGAATTCCCACACGTGGCTCTAAAAAGAGTGAAACCAGAGATTCTGCCATCCGTTACCAGGAATTTGAGGGTGCACCGTCCCGAACACAGCAGCAGCGTCGGCCATGGCCGGGGTAGAGCGGCGAACGCTGCCGCTGCTGAAGCCCTGCCGTGAGCCCGCAGAAAGAAAACAGAGAGGAGCGTCTTTCGAAGGGTGACACACCGCCACCTAACCATCCCGATGTGCTCGCTTGGGGCTGCACCATCGCGTGTCACAAGTGCAGACTCCGACACAATTCGGCATGTGAGCTTAGTGAATCCCATTGATACCGATTGAAACTAGTTATTTCAGTAAATTTGTGAATTGCGGGGAAGGTGAGAGAACTTTTATAATCACTATATAGCAGAACCGATTGCTCCTTACGCCTTTTTAAAAACCCGTTAGAACGAAACCAAATTGGTATTCACTTATTTAAAAACGGAGTACCTTTCGTAGCAAACCGTTGCTCAAAAGGTAGCTTTCTTAGCGAACAGATGTCTGTATGCGGTTTGTACATACTGTTTTCCCTCCCTGCAAGCCAATCCTTAACGCATGTTTGCCGTACGACCACTTAATTACATAGGGTGCGGGTTACACTGGAGGTGCTGTAGAACAATTCAATCAAGCACTGCGAAGCAGCGCGCAGTGAACGCGAAGCTGAGCCGAAACAGGCCGAACACTACCGCTGCTCAAGTAGACGAAAAAACCGTACCGCCGACACCGCCGGCAGCGAGCAGGCACTTTCGCTCTGCGAACGCTAGGTAAATCCGCCACGCCATCTAATGTCTGCTTCGTGAGTGAAACCCTCCGCACCCCCTCCCTCGGCCGCCACCTACGTCGCGTTGGGAGTTTGGTGTCCCGCACGCCACGAAAGAACCGTTGGCTGGTAGAGATAGAAAGATTAGCTTTAAAAAAGGCACCAGTACACCTTAGCCAGCTTCCGCACCTTACAAAGTCGATGGTGAAGCTATCACCGTCACAGCCAAAAAAGCTCTGCAGCACGTTCAACGAGAGCAGAACACGAGGCGTCGCTCGATGGTCACCTACCTGAACGAACTTTCAGCTGGCTGTTGCTGGAGATTGTCAGGTAGCGAAACGCGTGCGCGAAGTTTAACAGGACTCAAAGCGAAGATCCAGCAAAACTGCCGCCAGACGCCCTCCTACACAACCTTGAAAAGTTGTATCTTCCGTACTTTTTTCTGTAAAGTTTATTGGGCGCAGCCCGTGGACCACTTCTTGGGTATTCAGTAAAGTAAGACTGTATTTCTGTAATAAAAAAAGGCAAAGGTAGAATGCGTGGAAGTATAAATTCTTGTGCTAGAGTGCCCTATCCCTACAAAAATTGTCAATACCAAATTAGCTCGTAACTTTCTAACTATAATATAAAAATGCCTTATTTAAAAGCAGGCAGAAGCACCTTTTTAAAATAATTAAACTGGCCCTTACACTCCAAAAACCAAGATTTTAATTAGGTGTAATTTCTTTGTTCGAATAAACAAAAATAGTTCGATGCCTTGCTTTTGTACTCGTATGATGCGTTAAGTTTTACACAAGTAAATAACTCATAATTATTCACAATCAGCAATGGGACCCCTGTTTAAGGAGCCATGAAGAAAATACAAGTGTCTCTTTACTGTTTAGTTGTAACGGAGGAAAATTTTGTTTCCCGAGCTGGTTTGATGAGGAGTTTGCCGTAATACTGTATTGGACATGCCTCTCAGTTTCTGTGTCTTGAATGCTTAACGTTTATACCCTGTGTATGGCTGTAAAACGGCCCGTTGGAAATGACGTCATTCTGGTGAAAAAGCTCTCGAACACCATGTTTCTCCCCGACAGCTGTTCCGACTGCCGAATTTGCAAGAAAAATGAACTGACTATTGCTTTATTTTCGTTACTGCCGACCCTTTAGAGGCTCTAATCGCAGGAGTGAACATACAGATGTTGTAAAACATGAAAATGTATCGCGGACTTTACCGAACGATAATTGTAAAATACCAAAAATGGTATTACGTAAAAAGTAAAGTAAACGAGATAAGATAGTACAATTTTTATTATAAATGAGCTTTTAAAAATGCGTAAGAGAAAGTGACAGCCGCAGACACCAATACTATATGTTCAAAGAATAGGTTGCGCAATTGCAAATGTCATCGGAACAGAAACATCCGCTCATAATTCGATAACACTATTTTGAAGTCTTGAAACACCTTGCCAATTTCAGATTTTAGGAGGAAATACGTTAACCCATAACTAATTCAGATAAAATATTTGAATAACCCCTGCGCATAATCATTCTTTGACGGGTACTTCACGTGCGAAGATAATATTTGGCTTTGCACAAATATATTACTTATCCTTGTAAGCGCACGATTTGTTCAGAGGAGGCCAATAGAGATCTGTGAAATAATAATATCAAAAATAAATAAACAACCAAACAAAAACATCTGTATCTTCGTGTCGCCAGATCAGTGATTTACAGCAAAGTATTATTTGTGTTAATTGTATTGTTTTTATAGAGAAAATGTAACCATACTTGGAAAGTATAAGGCATTCAGTGGATTCACTCCCGTACTGTGAAAATGAAAAAAAGAATGAATCAGATGCTGCGGACTTTGAAATCATTCCTCGTTTATGTACGGAAAACGTATTGTTCTGAATAATAAGAACAGGCATTTAGCGCCCACAATTCTCTTCTGAATGCAAACGTTTGTGCACCTTTTTCTCTGAAATATTGCCGACACATCACTTGGGCCTGCTGGCAAAATTGATAGGGTTGTTTTAGCGAACACATATATTTACATTTTGCTCTACATTTGGCTCTACAGCATTTTGTCAACTTGTCAGTGGGTGACGGTCCTTTCACACCAAGAAGACAACGCAAAAACGCACTGTGCGAAGAACTACTTCAGGCACAGGTGAAAATATTCAATGTCTAAAACATCACCCAGAAAAACCCAAAAGCTCATGACCCAGTTTCTAACCAGTTCATTCTTAACCCTGAACCGCTACCACTACGTGATCAGCGGCACTTTCGCTGCCTGACCACAGTCCATAGATCACAATAAGCTCATACATTGTGCATCTGCCTCAATAATCCCGTACCAGCGGCCGGCATCTATTCAGTTAGGAGCAGTTGGAGTTCGTGATGCCAACAACTACCAGTTGACACAAGGGCAGTCTGTTACAAGTGCATTGGAGCTCAATGGAATAAATGCCAGCACCGGCTGGACCAAGAACCCCGCAAGTTCACACAGCTTGTTTGTCCACATACATTTGAACGAAATGTATATTGTGGATAGAAACCACTCCACTCGTTTTTCTCCGTTTTTGGTGGTGTAAATGAATAAAACGATTACACTGCGTACGAAACGCGCTTTTAGTATATTTAGCCTGCTTTTCCGATGGTGTGAGCTGTGTAGTCCCATTAGCGTTATTACAAACTCTACGCGCTATTAAAAATAAACAATATGTACTCTCCCTCATATTTACATTCAAGCGACACAGAGCTGTAGTCTAATAAAAGCCACCATCTTTAGGAGCCACCGATTTCACAGTCAACGAGAAAAAATTTACCGTCCACTCACCTTTCACGGGAAGCATGTTTATTCTACCACTTGAACAGGGGCGTATTCTCGTAACTGTTCCTTTTGAAAATATTCGTTCTGCGTCCTTTTCATTGTGACGTACTTGCGGTTGAGCAGTGGGCCTTTGATTAAAATACCGTAACTCTTCTTATAAACGAATTTTAAATAACGAAAACTGTATCAGAGTATCTTTTATGCGCTTCTTTGAACGTATTTTGAAAAACTAAGCCCGATGATTTTTTTTAGTTACGATGTTGGCAATTTTTCACCGCAAGGGGAGGAATGCCCAAATATTGCAGCTGCAGTCAGCTGTTTCCTTGTGATGGTGGGATCTAAACAATGCTGCGCTACTCAGTTTTTCGCGGGTGGACTCCGTTTTGAGGTCGGTGACAATGCCTGTGCATAAGAGTAACCATCCAGTTACGTATATTTGCATCGACGCACTTGTGGAATGCCGACGCGGGCTTTTCCAAGGACCTGGAATGGTGTTTTATGGTCGTTGACATTTTTGTGGTGCTCTACGACTGAAACAATGTGCAAAAGGGGAGGTTTTTACCTTTCTAACGACGTACCTGTTGAGCGAGAAGACTACGAACGTTAAGCTGGTATGTGTATGCGTAATCTACCAATAAAAGGTTATAAATGTCATGAGGAGTGCTTGTGTAATTTTGGTCGCCTGCTCGACAGCTATCCAGCTCGAAGAAGATCGCTTATTCCATTGCACCTGCTGACCGTTAGAAAGCTCGCAGACGATCCTTTATTTCACTGTTTGGTGGCGGCGTATGATGCACAAACTCACGGAGGGCTGCGAGAGGCGATATCGTTTCTTCGTTACCGGCCACTGACTGAAAGCAACTGGAAGCGAAGAAACGAAGGGCGCTAACCCTTGGTCCTCGAAGCTGAGCCCGCGCGTCCGCCGACCAAGTTCGGCCCAGAGCTCCTCGCGCAGCCACCGCACTGTCCTCTTTGAGAGGGGGAAACGCTGACGGAATGCTTCTCGGGGCATTTCGAACGCGACTAATTTGTATATTTTGTTTGAACGCGTATATTTTTTCCATTGTACTCTGTTTCTCCTTTGTTATCAACGACATTTATACGTTGTTGTAATGCCGGTTAAAATATTATTCCTAGCGTCACACATTATGGAATGCTTTAGACCTCCTGGTGCACACAAAAGTCTTTTCCCTGATCTAGTCACTATACTACTGTCTCTGTTCTTTGTTAGCGTTTTCTTTTTGTTTTACAGAAGTGTCGCTTTGCTTCTGTACGCGAAAAACATGTAATTGCTTTGCGGCCAATATATGTACACGGCCTCCTGTTACTTTCCACTGTGTTGCTTGTAGGGGGCACGGAACTTTGTCAAGCCTTTGTATGGCTTTGTGTCTGTGCCTCCAAACATCCTTGATGTTTCCATAAACTGAATTGAATTGAAATGAATATCGAACGCGTCTACATATGGAACCCCAGAATTCATCTTGGGCTGTGGATATACGTCCATTCCTGAGGAATATGCCATGTTCGCTCACGACGATTTTCAGAACGACGACAAGCCTTGTCGTGGGACAACGCGCTCTTCGATTGGATAGCGATCACATGCCAAATCAGTTAGACCAGGGCCAGAGGGACCGAATTCAATCACTGCCACCATAAGGAGGGTCCGATGCCGAAGGCGTTTGTATCCAACGGGATCCTCTCAAAAGAAAAAGAGCCCTGGATTTACTAAACACCCATTCAATGTCCCTGCATTACCTTAGAGATGGTCCGTCTATCCGTATTGGCTGTGGCGTCACCAGAAACTCCTACCTCCCACCCATCATACGTGTTAAAACCATATCCGGTATTGGCTGTTGGCCGCGAGGGCCACCACTCACGAGACTGGCGCTGCGATCATTTTAACAGTGAAGCTGGGTAGCAAATTGTAATTTTTCGTGTCCACAGTTAAAAATACCAAGAAATTCCTGAGCGGCGCACGTGAGTGCGGGCCTCGCGGCAACCGCCCGGCAGTTAACAAAACCAACAAAATGCCTATTGCTTGTGCGGGCAGTGTCCCAGGCGCACGTCGGTCAAGCCAGGCGTACCCACTTAGAAAGATCGGCATAGATTGCCCCCCCCCCCCCAAAAAAAAAAAAAAAAAACAAGAACTCCAGCGTTCGTCACAATACGTGGCAACACTTGCTCGGAACGAGAAAGACACGTCATAGCGTACGCCCCTCCGAGGGGATGTCCAATGGTTACTCTTGCAAAATACGATACACGAAAGAAGAAACACGAAAGAAGCTTACACTTATTGCAACAATGCTGGAGCAAACAACGTTTCGGCAAAGAAGCTCTATCATAGGCTTAAAACTTCGTGATGTTCATGGAGATTGCGTACAGCTTTGCATTTTTTCACGTTTTACGCGTTAGTGTGAGAATGCTACATTTTTTGACGTCACTAATAGGACCGCGGTTCCTATGAGTGACGCACCTGCGAGTGAGCAGTTGGTCTGCTGCGAGTGAAGTTTCGTTCCACAAGCGCTCTCTAAATGCATTTTTGTGTTAATTTTCGGCGTTAGCCTTACTTCTTGTGTCATTTGACCATCTGTGGGCTTCACAACCGTGTCAATTGCGGTAGGTTACCCGCAAACAACTTGAGCATGGCGATGCAGCCGGCCGTATGCGACCGAACCCGGAGTATAAGCGAAAAATACGGCTAGTTTTCCCGACCAAAAATGTTCAATACGACGATCGCTGAGATAACTTTCTAGATTTCGCGCGTCGTTCGCTGTAAACGGATAAAAGAATATTACGAAGCATTTTCTAGAAGCGGAGACGATCCGCACACCCGCCGGATGTGTCTCCCCGCACCGTGCCTGACTAAGAATCGGCTCGAACGGACGACCCAGGTGGTGTCAGCGGGTGCTTGCCGCCGCTCTTATAAATCAAACAGATGTCCAAAAAAGAAGTTCCACGTGGTATAAAGTGGATGATAGTAAGGTGAGGAATTACGCTAGACATTGTCATCCGTGATTTGGCCACTAGTGAACAAAAACTTCCCGCGATGCTAAGCCACAGTCCTGTACGCTCACCGGCCACGTGGCCTGGCGAGCGACCCGGCACAGCCAACCTGCCCGCTCACGGGTGGTGCGGCGAGCGCTCGAAGGATAGCGCTGCCTGCGAGCAAGGACTAACACAAGGCCCAGCCCGGCTGGCGTCTTGTACCAGATTGCTAAAATGACAGGCCCCGGAAAACAAAGTTCCACGTATGAGTAAGGGGATGGCAGTGAAGTAAAAAACTGCGTTAGCCAATTTCATTCTCAATTGCATTGATAGCAGCGACCAAACAACTGCC
This sequence comes from Haemaphysalis longicornis, assembly GCA_013339765.2. Classification (NCBI taxonomy): domain Eukaryota; kingdom Metazoa; phylum Arthropoda; class Arachnida; order Ixodida; family Ixodidae; genus Haemaphysalis; species Haemaphysalis longicornis. Next base: position 6,154 of record JABSTR010002811.1, on the reverse strand, counting down.
GCGATGGTAAGCCTGAATTTCCCACCATCCGACAAACCCGTGCCAGCAGCGAAATGTCACTTAAGACCCTCTTCTGCAACTCGTCGCACACGAGCGTAGTGAGTTTCAGTTCCCTAAATTCCTGACATCCCTAAGACTAGGTTCCCCCATCGAGAAGCTGCCTATTACCCCAAATCACTACACCACAACGTGTGTGGTCTCGTACGTAGCATCAATTTTCGTGAGCACTCTTAAGTTCTCGAACTGCTGGTCGATGAACTTGATACTAGAGAAACACAACCTCACTTAAACGAAGAAAACATCAGGAAAACAACAAAGGCCACACAGAAAATTAAATATTCCGCGGTTAGGTACACAAAACTTGAACACAAGCATGTGTAAACCCGCCACAAAGTTGTTGAAAACTCTCGTTCATACTTGCGGAAACGTTGACGCGAAAAGTAAAGAAATACGAGGTACACAACGCGGAAAAGATTTGTAATGAGATCAGGGCATAACTAAAAAAGCATTTGAGGTAAAACAGGCACCGCTTAAGACAAACTGCAGATCCTAGAAGCATATTTAGGTATGCGGGGCAAAGCAGTCCACTCACCTTTTCCGCGTAGTCATTACCAAGCAATGCGCACCGCATACGCACGCTGAGATTTTCATTCAGCGGCACGTTTCTGTTGCTGTGGCAAGATCTATCGTATTCATTGCTTCCACAGTCTAGTAGATGAATCATTCCATGCATTTAATAATGAATTCACAGCGTACCTTTCTCGGTATCAGTTACATAGTCCTCTTGGCGTTGATGAAATACAAATTGTACGAGCTGCGGTTCATGATTGTATCACCTACCTAGAGGCGCTGGGGCCACGGCAACATGCGAGTCGTTGTTGTGTTACCCCGATTTTAGGCAAGTGGACCACTCTTTTGTAATTTGCATGAAAAACCCGAGAAGGGAGCATGCGGTGGGGACGACGACGACAACAACCACAACAACAACAACATCACGCGGTCTCATAAGCACAGCAAATGGGCTGTAGCAGACGGCCACATAACAGCGCATCTTATATCACTCACACGTGGCACCACGACATGTCATCGAGGCAAATACAGCTGTGCATCCACGGTGACGGAAGCGCGCCACACTGTTAAGGTCTGTCCATGATGCTGTCCTGATGTCGTAGAACACATTTGTTCGGGCGATTTATTTAAAAGTTTGGTAAAGGTAGTATAAGGTGTAGCGGGATTTTATGTGGATCCTCTTTCCCTGCATGTCTTACTTGGATCTGATGAACCTAAAGGGTGATCGATGGTGCAGTGGCAGAAGCGGTTAAAGAAGGTTGGTCGATCGATGTTTTGGTTTTCACTTCGAAAGTGCATGGCGAGAACGGACGCAACTTCACTGCAAGAATAAACACGGACGCTGCTCGGCACAGCCGGGGATGTACGCGGGAAAGTGCAGTTAACTAGCAAGAATATAGGGCATAAAAAATGTGCATTGCAAAACAGACGAGAACTAAGGAGTCACAGGTACATGCACAAAGTTTGTATTATTTCTTTAGAGTGAGCGAAGATATTTACACGTAATTTCGTGGTCATTAAAAAAAGAGGCAAGGTACAATCAACCTACACGTGTAAACAGTGTTAACAAGCGCTCGTAAGGACAAGGAGAACAGTGCACATGACATAAAATACATCTAGATGTACTAGTAACACAATAACCAGGGCAGGCGAAAGAGGCCCCCCTGTATTCATTCCAGGTGACAGGTTACTGCACGTAGCAGAATACAATGGGAAGCACTAAACTACGGAATAACAAGCTACCATTTATGGAAGACATTTCACGGAGAAACCGTTTTTGTCTATCCCCCCTCCCCCGCAGTATTCATTCCGGTGAAGCCGCTTTACCCAGCTCCCATTCAGCACTCCTCTTTCCCACCACTGACCCTTCTTTCCCAATTGTTGTTGTTCCGCTCGCCACCACCCATACCACTTTCACAATTACCGCAATCAGCAGGCAGCAGCGGTACCGCAGTTAACAGATGATTGCGGACAGTCAGCAGAAGCGCGAATGGGCCCAAAAACAGCCGACAACCGTTGTCGGCGTTCCCGCCTCAAATTTACCTTCCCGAGTATTTAAAATTTCTCGTGGTTGAAGGGCAACTGGCCCGTTTAGAAAGCCGACATAAGAATATATTCCTATTTCAGCTTAAAGTTTTTCCCAGTGGACATTTTCCGCCAGTGTCATTTCACGCCTAACAACAGGCCAATCACCGAGTTTCCGGTTTATGTGTGCACGGGTTGGAATACGAAGGAGGGCGCCGTGCACGCACAGATGGACTTCATGCCGCTATCGATGACATGCCTCATGTGCTGGCGGGAGATTTAAACGCGATGACCACTCATGGATCAATGCGCCCTTTCAGCTGTCCTTTTCAGTGGTTTGGGTCTGGGTTTTGGTGTGTTACACAGACAGTAACAGGCCTATCACGAAGGAGTGAAACGGAGAGTCACATTTTTGTCCACTAGGATAAAGGTCGAGGACCTACAGGTTTTAGCTTGAGAGGACGAAGAGCGGTAATTTATGGAGCATCGGCCCGAACAGAAGCACGAATGGGCGCCTATACAACAGAAAGCTACGGTCGCCACCGTAAGCGCCTCAATTTGAATGTCGTCGAGTAGATGCGAATCCCTCCTGCATAGACAGAAACTTGCCCGCTTGCAACGCCGACTGGGGCAATATTCTTCAGCTTAAAGGGCTTTCACAGCAACATTTTATATCGCTTCTTCTACTTCTGAGCACGCGCACATGAACGGCTGCCGGTTATGAGTGCACGAGTTGGGGGTGGGGGGCATGCAAGTGCAGCTATAGGTTTCATGCCTTTGCTGATGACATATCCGTTATTCTGGCGGGTGGCCTAAACTTGGAAGTCAAACTGTCTAATGCTACCTATCCGGTGTCTGCTGAGTAGCCTGGCGGGTTCATGGTCACCGTTTTACATAAAGTGTAAGATACCTACTACGCGGGAGGAAAGAGACAGCTCTATAGCTGTCCGCGAGAATAAGGCTGCGGTTTTTCCAAGATTTATTCAGGTAGTTGGTTAGGAAGTATGCTCATTTCCAGAATTACAAGGAAACATGTCTTCTTTTGTGCAATCTGTGTACTGCGTGCAGCTTCGCATGTGACCCACCTTCACCCAAAGGGAAGGGTACAATTTTTTTCGTCTATTTATGCCAATGACGGCAAGGTAAGGCACTTATCCCCTACTTTATTGAGTGAACCAATTATGAACGAACTAGCTCAGCAACGCGTTTTGTTATACCGTTCACCTTGTATTGTTTCTTGATGTTACGCACCCTTACTCTTCCCCTTTCTTCCCTTCTTGCCACCCTCCTTTAAAACAAATCAGCGATTACTTGCTTTCCCTGCGGAATCGCAAATCCTGCTAGCTTCACCTCGGCAAAGCTTGAAGGTACGAATGAGGCTACACTGAACGAGCACCTGTCCGACCTCCGCCATGTCGGCTTCATGCAACTCGGCCCTGCGACCTCACTGCGGAGCCCGGGTTTAAGGTTTCTCAGGGGTCGATATGTTTCGCTTCAAGCCCTGTTCTGGATTAGAGAGGGGTGGTTAGTCTTTTCGGCTTGTACGAGAACACACGTATAACCATTGAAGCTTCCTTGTAATTTAGCATTATAATTCGGTTACGTTCATATAAAAAGCTGGAGTTGAAGTCGCGAATTAAGTTCAACTCGTAGCTCAGGGGTAGTGGCAGCCCGTATAAAAGTGCAAATTAGCGAAATACTGAAAAGAAACTGAGAAACCGAAAGAAAAAAGCGGCAGCGGCAAAATGAAAATGTTTCCTTCCGTGCTGTACGCTCAGATAATATCGGAAGCTCTTAGGTTGCGATGCGCTTCGGTGTGAGTATGTGCTTTGGATGCACGTAAAATAACAATCATTTGTCCGCATAGAAGTTCTGTTCATAAGTCATGGGAGGTGGGGGCCAAATATTACACCAGGGTGGTCAGATTCTTCTCTGGTGAGTGAGTGCTGTTTCTGCAGCAAAGAGCCTTCCCAGCGTAGTTGTACCTATAGTTCATCCTCTTAGTTGTCCGCTATGATGATTGCTTCGGCAAACCGCACAGTGCACATGCATACGTTCTGATCTGGGAGCCTGCAGAGGACAGCAGAACAATCTATAGAGGGAAAGAAAGAGGCAGAAAAAAGAAACAAATGGAAGAAACGAAATAAAAGAAAAGGGATAAAAAAATTGGCTCCAATCCACGCTGTTAAAGCTGTAAACAACATCCAAAAACTATTGCCCATGTGACATCACTAGAATTCAAACGCGCGGCGCTAAAAAGTGTGAAACCAGAATCTGGCAGCCGTTCCCTGGGATTCGCGTGGGCGACGTTCCGAATGCAGCAGCCTAGGGCACGGCGGGGCTCGAGCCGTGGACGTCGGCGCTCTAGCCCGGCCGTGCGTACCCAGAGAAAAAACGGAGAGGAGCGTCTTTCGAATGGTAAGCAAGGAGGGCGGCTACAGCGTAATCTCTCTCACTGCCTCCTCGCCTCTCTTTTCATGCGTCGCCTCCAGAGCGCCTCCGCCTCCCCAGCCGCTGAATGAAAACCAGCGTCTGCGTACCCCAGGCTCACACGTGCGGGCTTCGGCCGACTGGTTTGCCGGAGCTACTAATTTATGTACGGTACAGTGCGTTTTTTATGAGCAGCAGGAAATACACAAAAAAAAGCGGGCGTAGCTCTCTCCCCCACTTCTCTTCGGCCCATATTCAATCCCTGGTGGCGTCAGTAGTTTTATTTTGCCTGGTTGGGAGTTTCTTGTCGCGCACGCTACAAAAAACCGTTGCCTGGTAGAGGTAGAAAGTTTGCTTTAAGAATAATGAAAATAAAGGGTTGTGCCCACCGAAATGCCCGAAATCCTCCGCCGCGGTGGCTCTATGGCAAAGACGATTGTCCTGCTGAGACGAGGAAGCGGGTTCGGTTCCTGACCGCGGCGGCCGCTTTTCTGATGGCGGGCAAAAAGCAAAAAGAACGCCCGTGTGTATAAGGTTTCGGCGCACGCTAAACATCCCAGGAGGTCAATATTGATCCGGCGCTCTCCACTACGGCGCACCTCATCGCCTGCGTTGTGTCGGCGCGTTAAAACCCAAAAATCAATCAAATGCACGAAAGACATGTTCCAACTAATCTGCGATCAGTGTACCTTTCTCTCCCTCCCGCACGCGAAACGCCGCCTAGTAGGAGAGAATTAACGAAACAAAAGCCACTCTACCTCCCATTGTGATGGTCGTGGAAAAAAGAAGCCAGTACGCAGTTGCAGCCGCGTAATATATACGCGCCAACAAGTGGGTCAACAAGTGGGAATATACGCGTCAACAAGTTATGGCGGCCACGAAGTCCCAGTAATAACTAAAGCAGAAGTTGAAAAGGCACTAATGGACGTGAAAACACGAAAAGCTGCAGGTGACGATGGCACAAATATAGATCTTTAGGAGGGAGGAGATGTTGTACTGCAAAAGCTAGAAAAATGTCCATTTCGGTATGGTCAAGGACTTTAAAAGCGTCAATGCTGGAAGAACGCCAAGATATCAACGATTCAGAGGAATGTTATAACAAAGACCTCCCGAAAAACAGGACCAGCAGACTACTCTCATTTGTAATAAAACTATTTACTAAAATAATCGATAACCGCATAAGCGGCCAGCCTAGGTTCCAACAACTCTGAGAGCCGGCTGGCTGTAAATAAGGCAAAAAGGGTGAACTAAGGGCTTGTTGGTACATCATATCGTTTGTACATTTGTTGGTACATCTGTTGGTACATCAATCAGTAGCTATCACCTTTTCTGTCAAAATTTTAGTGTATTTTTCCTTCTCTTCCCCTAGTTTTTCTGTATATATTTCTTGCGAATTAAATCGCTCAGGTGTTCGTCAGCGCTTGTGTCGTCTATTACTGCTCCGTCCCGTCTTCCGCGCTGTTTTCAAAAGATGTAATTAAGGATACTCAACTACACATCACATTCATGTCATAACTCAAAAAGAGAAAATTCGCAGTGTATAGGAACCCTCTTACATGGCATTTATTGACTCTGTCAAAAATTTGATTCAGTACAGACGCGCAGCAGTGCTGGAAGCATTAAACGATCA
>JABSTR010002810.1:0-56538 GCA_013339765.2 Haemaphysalis longicornis | reverse complement strand
GGACTTGTCTTTTGTTTTAGCATCTGGTCGAGGCACATTACAGCGGGGGGTAATGCCGCGAACCATGTATGCGTTTGTTAGTTTATTTATTGTTGTTTTTACTGCCCGGCTTCGCCCGGCTCGTGTTATCTGTGTCAAGCGAAGCGCGTCTTGCATTCTTTATTTTTATGCCGCACGGGGTATCTCATTCAGATAGCAGTCTGTTTGGTTTAACGTCACTAGCCCAGAATAATCTTCTCTGATCTACAATGTTCTGGGTGTAAATCGACGGTTCCAGAAACACTCGCGCCGAAAGATAAAAGCCTGCAGAGCAGACGCCACAGTATTCCGATCGTCAACGCCCTCCACACTCGTTCGTCTGCTGCTTCGCCGCCTGTGTATTCTGTGGGTTGTTAGGAGAGGCACAGTTCGCTCCAATAAACGTGTTGTCCTTCACACCAACTGCTTCGTCCTCTGGCTTCGTGACAATACTTCGACGTTTCTACGATCTGTATAGGCAGAAATAAATATAATTGGTATTATTGGTATTAGTGGCGTTTTATGGCACCCACCAGCTTTGGGTAATTGAATCTATACAATGTTTGTTTCGCTATAATTGTTATTGTTATTTCACTCAATAAAGTGTTCCGCCGTGTTTTAAGAAGCCTTCAAAGGTATGTCCATCATTTGGCAGTTAAGTTTTGAATAAGTGTGTCTACTTCGCAAACGTAGAGAGCGAACCGCTGCCACATCTCTTTATGAAGATCGGAATTAGCAGCTGTAAACTGTAGTGTTGTAATTCGTGTCGTGAAGGTGGTTGCTTTATCGGACACCGTTGCGTTTTATAGAAGGAAAGGTTTCAGAACGCGTCACTGATGTACCACAATACCACACTTACACTTGATATGCTGTCGCGAAATGGCTGTACTGCAGGTAAGCCTGTAAAGTCGACTGATGGTTTAAAAGAACGTCAACCAGATTTCAAAAAGCGGTATCGGATAAGGGATATTACGTTAGATGGAAAAGTCCCAGAGGTGGAGTAAAGCGTTTTCAGATTTAAGCTGTATGTGTTCCTGCAGGACTATCCCCAAATGATAACATGAATGTCTTTGACACGTTTCATTCGTGCTTCGAGAGTGGAATTATTTTTGGTGCGTATTGTAGGTGCGTGCTGAGAACTGTGAATGCGTGGAACACAAAGTTAGGGTATGATGAAATATACCGGTGAATTGTTGTGTGCGTTTTTGGCTCCGGTGGCGTGCGGGAATTGCTCGGAGTGGCTACCCTAAACGCGATCTGTAAGGTGAACACGGGCGGGCCGGTGGGGGTGGCGTGAGCGTGTGAGGATGTTTTGTACAACATGCTACACTACGCTACCTATGGCATTCTTCGCGGGGTGAGACGTTTTGCCATTGAAAGCTAGAACTGAAACCAGGCCCCCTTCCGCGAGCCCCAACACTGGAGCAGTGACCAGATTACGGTGAAAGATAGGCGAGGAGGGAAAGGAGACGTGCGCGGGATCCGAACGCAGAGAAAGGCGAGGATGCCGCCGCAGCGATACGCTAGTGCCATGAAGGAAGGCCACGTGCGGCGCAGAACCGTCTGAGATAAAGGACGACGAACATCCACCTGTGGTCCCTCGTACAGCAGCGAGGCTTAAGCAATACTAGGGTCGAAAAAGAGGAAAAACGCTACTGTAGAGTATAGCTTCCGCTTCCTGCAGGTGTTACGCATTAGTGTGAGCTTCATTTTTTCTTTAAGATGTTGTTGGCGACAGATGGACTACGAGTGGTCTCGTTATTCTTATCGTATGGTGCCCCTTAGGTTCGGCTATATACGAAAGAGTTATCTGTCAGACAAGCAAGACTGAAACCAAACTAAGGACCGGAAGAGTAGACCTTGTATAAACCTCTATGCAGTTTCTATAAACCATCCAACGCCAAAACACTCTATCAGCTATTCGGGTCTTTCCCAGATGCAAACGGGGTGAGTTTATGGTTGCTACGTGTGACTCCCATACCACGTGCTCCGAAAAGAGTTCATGCTTGCATTGCGGTAGTTACGTCGTTAGCCGAGGCTCAACTTTCCACTTTTTATATGCAGAACACCCAGTTACTCAACAATTCCATTGGCTTGCTCGGATGTCGGGAAAGCCGAGATCAGAGATTCGGCTACCATCATCACCATCATAAGCCTGTTGTGTCCACTGCTGTAGGAAAGCCTCTCCAAAGATCTCCAGCCACGCCTATCTAGTACTAGCTGAGGTTATGTTTTCCCCGTAAAATTTTCTGAGCTCATCTCTCCATCGAGTTTTCGGTGGAACCTTATTCCGTTGGCGGTTATCGGGAGCCCCTATGAAAAACGCATGGTTCACCCCTTGTCCCCCATTCGCATTGCGTGACCAGCCCACGCCCATTTCCTTTGAATAGAACTAGAGTGTCCTCTACCTTAGTTTGTTAGCTAATTTAAAAGACTGTTTCCTTGTCTCTCAGCAGTCACCCCTAGCATTCGTCGTTTCATGGCCCGTTGTGCAGATCTAAGTTTCCTTTCAAGTCGTTGGGTTAGACCCCAACTTTCTGCCCCGGAAGGAATTACTGGAAGAACACATTTATTAAATGCTATCTTTGGAGTGACGGAGGAAGCGAATCAGTCAAGATATCTAACTTGTAGCCAAAAGCAGCCCACCCCACTCTCATTCTGCATGTAATTTCCCGTTTGGGTTCGAATCAGCAGGATATGAGTTGTCCCAGATTTACGTATTCTGTGATGTTTCGAAGACTTCATTGCCTACCTTTAGGCGACGTACTTTGACGTGCTGATTCGAAAATACCTTGGATTTTTTCGTGTTCCTTTTAAGGCCAGCAACCATACTTTCCGAGCACAACTGAAGGCATGCGCTGCAAATCCTAGCTGCTTGGATTGAACAAATGTCGCCTGGAAACCTTAGGTGGGTGAGAAATTCCCCATTAAGTTGCTCTAATTTTTTCCGCCTTTAAGCTTTCCGAACACGCCCTCCACACAGGCGGTAAATAATTGTGGTGATACTTTGTCCCTCTTAAGGACACACTTTTGAATAGGAAATTTAGATGTTCCGTGATAGAGCCCTGGTGTTCTCCAACATCGGCCGTATATCTCTTCGAAAAAGCGAAAGTATGCGTTGTTGACGCCGTGACTACGTACGCCGTTATTACTTCTGAAGTGGGAACTGAATCAAATCCCTTTTAAAAATCTATGAATGACATATACAGCGGACATATATTCAGCACACTTTTGGGTTACCTGCTTATTAGCGTGAATATGGTCAAAATTTGACAAGCCCGTCCTGAAACCAGATTGCTCTCGTGGCTGTAGAAAATCCAAAGTGGCCATCATGCGGTTAAAAATTACCTTTGTAAACTATACGTAGGTAACAGAAAAGAGGCTGATGGGTCAGCAATTTTTAAGCTCTTGGGCATCACCTTTCTTATCTAGAATTATCTAGAGAAGTACATTCTCATTCTGCTACTCATTTGGCACCACGAAAGAGCTCAAGCACTGCAATATAGGGAATGAATCTTTGTTCGCACAACGTGACCTCCAAGACACACTATATCATATGTTATACCATCGTTTCCCACAGCTCTAGCCTTTCTTCATTGCTTGGAGCGCCGTTGCTACCTCAATTGCAGCAACCGGCGGAACCTTATCTACAACATTTACGGGAAAACGTGTCTCTGAGTGAGGGGTAGAAGCGACCAGCTTTCAGTAGAATTCCTCGGCTGTATTTAGGCTACCATTATTACTGTTTGTTACGTGAGCACTGGCGTCCCGGAGTGCATACATTATCTATTTTTCTTTAAATAGTGAGGTTCCCTCTAGTCGCTTTCAAAACTGCATCTGCTTTTAAATGCTGCTTCATTTTTTGCTACATTGAAAGCATGGTGTTCGGTAGTCTTGCTTTTGTTGATGATTTTGGATAGCTCTGCCATTTCGATTAGGTCTCGAAGAGTGGGGCCACATCAATGCGGATGAATGCGGGCTAATCTATTTTCCGGTGCTGATAAACGAGGTCCTTTGTTTTCTCTGAAATCTTGGATTCGAAGCCCCGCGGTTTGTTCTCCTATGGCTAGTACTGTTCCATGGCCACATGTATGAAATAAAAATTTAGACATTCCACGTCATTCTTGTCATTAGACAACACACAGAAATTGTTTTCAAGTAATAATCAAAATTCTTTAAGAGCCATCTTTAACAGGCGTCTTCAAATTCCTAAACAGGACAGGTGTCTTCCGTTTAGCATAATTAATCCTTCCCTTCAATCCAGGCTGATACAATTTCTAACCATTCTGTGATCCCTTGTTTTAATCCGGTCAATCACCTGCACAACGGGAATCATGTGGGGAGTGCCAGTTAAAAAGAAGTCAATTTCATATCTCGTTTCACAATTCGGTCCTTTTAAAGTCCAATTTCTGTGCTTTCTTTTCGTAAGAATGTATCTATAATTCGTCGATTATTCTTCACGGCAAAAAAAAAGCGTGTCTGCGGTTGTTTCTAGAAACTCGGCGAAATTTCCTAATCCATGTTCCCCTATCTTTTGTGCCCGTATTTTGGCATTGAAGTCGCCCAAATGACTCTGTACGTAGCTTTTACTTGCATAATTGCCAATTCAATGTCTTTGAAAAATACGTCCACAACCGCATCATCGTACGTGTATGTGGGCGCATAGACGTGCACAACACTGCAACGTGTGTAGCTTATTGAGCCTCATTACGAAAGACGTTGCAGGCTTATTAATGCTGCAAAATTTGACAAATTTCCTTCTAAACCCATGTGAACCCTAAATCTTGCAGCTCCGTGAGTGTTTCAGAATACCCGCGATAACAGAAAATATCACCAGTAGGAAATGTCCGCCAGTAGGAAGAAGATTCAAGTAGATAACTCTGGAACGAATAGGTCTACGTGATCTTTTTTGTGGTTCCAAACTGTCTCTCTTTCGTAGTCATCCTGCCCTTTTGTATATTTTTACTCGCCTGTTTTTACCTTAAGATGTATTAAAGCGACGTATTTTTCGCTCCTGTTGGCTTCAATAACCTTTGCGTTTTACTTCTCGACGCAGGATAGATGAATAGGGTTACCTTTTCGTGCTTTTGCTACCCATTCATTGATTTGGGCTAGCCGCATGTCAAAACCGCCAAGGAGAGTTCTTCGGGTCAGAATATTAAACTACCATTATATCTTTTGGATATTATCGCATACTTAAACATCTACGAAGAAGGTGTGATACACTTTAATATCGCTGGAGAATAAGCACAGCCACAAAGAAACGCACGTATAAAAATACGGAGAGTGCGAACACGGGCCTCTCCTGTCCATAGTCTAATGCACCATATAGTTCATAGAGACCGCCCAACCTTTAGGTAATAGGTGCCCTTACATGAAAAAATAATTTCAGGAAACTTTTTACATGGTGGTTGGCAGAAAAATTTAGGAAGGATATTCTTCCTTCGGATATTTGAGCGCCGAAACCTCGGTCTGTCAGTATGTGTCACAGTCTGTCGCTCGCTTTATTCGTCTGACCAAGACAGAGAAGATACTGAACAAAACTTCTAAAAATCTTGCAGGATTCATCATGCTTGTCAGAACTGTAGAACAAAACAACATTCCTGCATATCTGAGTGAGAGAAAACACCAATACTTAAATGGCATTGGCAATGTTTATTATAAAAAACATGGATGCTTTGTTGTTGCGATAGGCAAACAGTACATCCCTGCAGCAAAATGGGTAGCATTTGTGATGGCGTACCCGCAAATGTTTCGTGAGCCTACCATGATTGACATACCAGGAATGCCTGACCCGCTAAAAAGGGGCGGCAGGGTGTCACCAGTATCCCCTTCGCCTAATGTACGGGTTTTTTCTTATCTTGTTCGCTTCCTTCTTCTACCCGACATCCCTTCTCTCCCTTTCTGTCGTCCCGTCGCTGCGGATTCCTCTCCGCCCCACTTGCCGCGTGGAATACGTGGGCGTTTGATGTCTGCGTGCGCGCGCCACTGGCTGTGTATATTGTTTTTTCGGTTTGTTAGCTTTGCTTGTTTGTTTTCATCACACTCGCGGGTCGAAAAGAGGCATGCTCGCCAGTTGCAGCAGCGGCTGTGTTGATTAGCTTGCATTATGCATTCGCAGGTACTACAAACGCGGCCCGTAAAGGCCGCGGATGTGCGAGTCCGCTCTTAGTTACAAACGCCTGCGCGCTCGCACCGCGGCTCAGGCTCGGGCCCAAGTCCGTTCTTGTTGTTTTCGCTTCATCCCCAGGGGAGGTAGGTATAATTGTATAGGGGCCCGCAAGACCCGGCATCTGTCAGTCACTCTGGTTACAAACCCCTGCGCGCTCGCGCGGCGGCTTGGCCTGGGACCGGGTTTCGTTCGTGTTTTTTTTTTCTGCTTTACCCCGGCGGGGGGGGGGAGGGGGTACTACTAACGTACTGGGGCCCGTACGGGCCGCGGATGTGTCAGTTCGCTCTGGTAAAAACCCTGCGTGCTCACGCCGCGGCTCGGGTTAGAGCCCGGGTTCATCAGTTTTTTTCGCTTCATCGGCAGGGGAGGTTGCACGCTCTAAATGGCTATACATGCCTATTTTTAATGCCTAGTTCCATCGCTGTGGTATGTGAGCCCTATTTTGTCCCAAGTTTCTCTTTAAGGTACGGTTTGAGATTGTTATTTATGTTACCGAGCCACATTGACGGTTCAGTACTCTATTAACTAATTTATTACCTATAAACTAACTGCACCAACTAATAGGAACTTTATTAAATCTAGTAGCTATAAACTACGTTTTTTTTACTCTGAGCATCCTTATATTGCAATGGAAATACAATAGAGGTTGCTCGAAAAAAAGGTAGTTTGCTGACAGAATTTAAAGGCCATGATTTGTAACCGCCACAGAAACCTGCGCAGAAGAGCGGCCTAAACTGCTACGACAAACCTCAACGGGCTCAAATGACAGTGGGATTTAATGCACTAGTTTTCGCTTGCCTCCTGTCAGGCGTGGATGGAGACGAGTCCAGCCGGCACCGGAAAACTTCTGATACGAACACTCGAATATTTGCGCACATGTTAAAATATAATCCATATAAATTTTGAGGCCACCGCAACTCTAACTCCAAAAAACAAACGAAGACTTGAATGAATTCAAATCGGCGAAAAAGTGGTTCTTAACAAACGCAAATGAATTTCACGAGGACAATTTCTCAACGTTACTCTGATTCCTGCCCGTCATTTCCAGCGTCCCCCAATGAAGGGCACTCGGGCAGTTACTTCCCCATTTATATTAATCACGAAACAACTCGTATTGACTAGATGTAACTACTCGCCTACTTGCAGACGACTGATCGCTTTTCAAAATCATGCACAGTTCAAACGATGACGCTTAGCATAAAATTGTTGGCTTATGGCGCTCTTACCAGGTGTCGCCTTCATTACTCTTTCGTGGTCTGAAACACCCATATAAAACAGCCAGATATATTAACAAATTAGAGCTAATACAAAGTCACGCTGCCCCGTGTTGCGTGCGGGACTCTGGGAGGGGAGCCCTCCCCAAGGCCGAACAGAAGCAAGTATTTAAACCGTCGGCTGGGTGGCCGGTGGTAAAACAGGAACACGTGTGCGCTCCGGCGGAATCGGGGGGACGGGTCGCGGCTTCAGAGGAGAACGAAGGCCGGCTTCTCGGAACCGCGGGCCAGGGCGGTGCCAGCGACTCGGAACCTCCGGAGGAGAGAGCAACGGGAGAGTCGTCTTTGGGCAGCGGTAGAGAACGGCTGTCCACGGAAAGCTCGTCCGAACGACAAAAGGCCTGGGGCCTCCTTCCTTAGGATGTAGCCCAAAATAAACGTCCTTTCATTGTCACCGGTCCGCAGTCTGGCCTACCTCACAGCAAACTGGTGGCAGCGGTGGGATAAGCCAAGGCCGACAAAAGAACTTCGTGCAGAAGAACCACCTGATCCGGGATCAGCGCATACTCATCATCGTGGCCTCCGGGAGACACGAGCGACGCATGAGGTATGAGTGAAGATCGGACGGAAGCCTCGAGGAGGAAGACAACAAGGCCTTCCTTACGTGTGGAGAAGCTGCGGCAACGGTGATCCGGGATCGACCGACGCAACGTGGCACCGGGAGACACAGGCACCGCACGCTGGTAAGTGCTTCAGCGACAAAGCTTTGCTGACAATTTTGAACAGGGTTCAAATCAGGCGCTAAATTGACTCCCACTCGGTGTGTAGTTCATTTGTGTTAGTAGGCAGAAAGCTCTCGCCAAGCATGAACATTCCAAAGTGCACGAAAGATGAGTTGCTGCTGCTAGCAGCGGAGTTGGAGCTAGTGGTGAATACAAGATTGAGAAAACCGGAAATTTGCAGCGCCATTCAGGAGGTGAATTTTGAGGAGGACAAACTTTCAGATGCGTGGGCCAAAACTTGCTGAGTGGAAAAGGAAAAGGAAGAGGATCGAAAGAGGCAGGATGAGGAACGGAAGAGGCAGGACGAGAAAGGTGCAAAAGATGCCCAGATTAAGCTTGAGGAAATAAAGCTTCAGCAAGCTAGGCTGTCAAATGGGGATTCCTCAGTCGCACAAGGAGGTGCAGTTAAGATGCCAAATTTGCTTCAGCTATTTAAGACGGGAGATGACATCAGCCTCTACCTAGTAAATTTTGAAAGGCGGTGTGAGAGGGAATCATTCAGCCGCAATACCTGGCCACAGAGGTTGTTGTCGTTGCTTCTGGGGGAAGCATCGCAGGTTGTGGCACGACTAAGTGCTGGCGATGCAGAAGACTACAATTTGGTGAAGTCGAGCCTGCTCGCGAAGTACAAGATTTCGGAAGAGGAGTTTCGATGGAGGTTTTGGCAAGACAAAAAGAAGCCAAACTAAAGCTTCGTTGAGTTTGCTTGCGGACTGAGCGATAACTTCACAGAATGGGTCAAAGGCTCTGACGCCGATGGCTATTTTCTAAAATTCTAAATTGAAAGACCTCATGTGTTTAGAGTGGTTTTACGAGACCTTGCCGGAAAGCATGCGCTTGTGGAATAATGACCGGCAGGTTGGCGTATCCTTAAGAAGGCAGCCCAGCTGGCGGATAAATACGTGGCTAGCCGAAACATCAAAGAAGGTAGAGTCAGTCTGGATGCGCGCCAGGACAAGTTGAGGAAGGGAAATTTCTTTCCGGCGCCACAGAACCGCTTCATGGAGGCTAAATGACAGCAGGGAAGCAATGATGCACCAAACACGATACCGAAAACGGTCGTCAGAGAGCCCGAAGGCCCGCCGAGAAATTTTGATGGCAGGCGACCTGCAATGTGTTACAACTGCAAACAGCCGGGACAGTTTGCTCGAAATTGGCGAAATGAGAGGCCGGCTTTTGCGTGCGTGAGCAACCGTCCAAACAACCATGACCTGCTAAAACCGTACACTAAGGAAGTCATGGTAAATGGGCAGAAATGTAGGGTGCTTAGGGATTCGGCAGCTACAATAGACGTGGTCTATCCGAGTTAGGTGAGAGCGGAAGACTACGTGTCAGGGTGTGCGTGAATAAGACAGGCAGTGATGAGGATTCGGTATGTTTATCTACAGCAAAGGTGAAAATCGAAGGACTGTTCGGGGTCCTGGAGACTATTGCCGCTGTTTCAAAGGTGCTGCCGAAAAGCTATAAGTACCTGTTGTCGAACAGCTCCGAGGCGTTGCTAAACGAAAGGAGATGCGCCTTCAAAGACGCGCAAGTAATGGCACTGACACGATCTAATTCGCGGAAACTAGCGCATGAGCTATGTTACAGCCGTGAGCCAAGTGAGGTGGAAGTGGACGAGTCGGAGAGTTTGGCCGAGATGGTTGCGCAACTAGAATCTAATGCTTCGGTTCCTGAGATAACAGAAACTTACGACAGTGACTCAGGGGCATCCGAGGCTCCGGAAGGGGGCCCGTCAGAAGGGGTAGGCGAGGGGGAGCTTCAGGCAACAGTGTTAGCACCCACTGCGCCTGTTTCCGAATAGTTGCTGGATACTGACCGCGAAGCTTTCACAGCGGAGCAGAAAGGTGATCCGTCATTGCAGGTTCTGGCAGTTAACTCGAAGGAAGGTGTTGCATCTAAGAATATTACCTTCCAAAGAAGGCAAGGATTCTCTATCGCAAGTACGATGACAAGATCGGAAGAAAATACGATCAAATAATGGTGCCGGAGAGGTATGGAAAACGTTTGCTCGCTCTGTGCCGCGATCACGCTTGCGCAGGCCATTTGGAAATAAACAAGACCAAACAAATGTTACTACAGGAAGTTTATTGGCCAGGGTGTTTTCGAGACGTGCAGAAGTTCCTGCGAACTTGCGAGACCTGCCAAAGGGTGGGAAAGTCGAATGATACGCGCAAGGCCCCAATGGTGAGCGTTCCTATCATTTCCAAGCCATTCAACCGAGTAGGAGTGGATGTCGTGGGGCCACTTCCGAAAGACTAAGTCGGGGTACAGGTACCTACTGATGCTACTGTGCCCGGCAACCAAGTTTCCGGAGGCCATACCGTTGAAGGAAGCGACTTCCGTCGAAGTGGTCCATGCTTTGCTTGGAATATTTTCGTGGTTGGGATTTCCTGCGGAAATACAATCAGACCAGGGTACGACTTTTACGAGTGCGCTAACCACCACTTTCCTCGAAAAATGTGGAATCCGGATGTATCGCAGCTCAGCTTATCACCCGCAGAGCAACAGCGTGAAACGATGGCAGGCTGTGCTCAAGAAAGTGTTGAAGGCTTTGTGTCACGAAAGGAAAGCGGACTGGGACTGTTGCCTTCAGGGCATTTTGTTTGCCTTGCGAACGGTGCCGCACGAGGGAACAGGGTTCGCCTCTGCCGAGTTAGTGTACGGAAGAAATCTTCGGGGCCCCCTAAGACTGATTCGGGAGCTTCGGGACGATCAAAGGGTTGACCGGACTGTGGTAGAGTGTGTAGTAGAACTACTGCAAAGGATGAGTCAGACCCGTAAATTGGTGAGAGAAAACTTGGAAGCGGCGCAGAAAGTCTCAAAGCGCTATTATGACCGAAATGCGAAGAACAGATCGTTCGCAGCGGGACACAAGGTGATGATCTTGCGACCGAATAGGCAGAATCGTCTCGAGGTTCGCTGGGATGGGCCAGCGGAAGTTATCCGACGCATCTCTGATGTGAACTACTCAGTAAGACTACCAGGGCGGAGACGTGAAGTTTACCATGTGAATTTGCTGAAACCATTCTTTGAAAGAACGGAAATCGTAAGCATCGCTTTCAACACCCTACCAGAAGTTTCGGTCGACGATCCCAGTTGTGGGGGCAAAGTTAATCCGTCGGTAGAGGAAATTGTGCTTGGCGCCGTCGACAAAAGTGACTTAAACGATAACCAGGTGCGGGATTTAAAAGGTGTTATTAGGGAATTCCTCGAATGTTTTGCGGCACAGCCAGGGAAAACCCATTTGATCATGCATGACATCGAGCTCACCTCCGCAGCGCCTTTCCGGTCAAAAGCCAAAGGGTGTCTCCCAAGCAATGGGAGATTATGAAAGCGGAGATCAACAAGATGTTGGAGGTGGGTGTCATACGGGAAGGTTACAGCGTATATTGCTCTCCTTTGATGTTGGTCGAAGTGCCTGGGAAAGAGCCCCGACCTTGCGTCGACTACAGGAGACTAAACGCCATAACCAAAGATCAAGTTTACCCCTTGCCTAATATCGAGGGAGGGTACAGCTCGTTCGTGGAGCAAGGCTCATCTCCACCTTAGACTTGGTGCACGGGTACTGGCAGTTTCCTCTAACGTAACGAGCTAGCCGGTACGCCGCGTTCATCACGCCGTTCGGAATGTTTCAGCCCTCACCATGAGCTTTGGCCTGAAACATAGCAATTTTGTTTTTCAAGGCTGATGGATCGGGTCCTGGAAGGGCTGAGTGAATTTGCACTGCCCTATCTCGATGACGTGGCAGTTTTCTCGGCTGACTGGCAGACGCATTTGGAGCATATACGACAGGTACTGGCACGATTCCGAACTGCGGGTCTAACTGTGAAGGCGGAAAAATGTCAGTTGGGAAGGGCGTGTGTCACCTATCTGGGACACACGATAGGCCGGGGAGAGCGAGAGCCAATGGCAACGAAGGTTGCTGCCATCCGTGAATTTCCCAAGCCGTTGACAAAGAAGCATGTGAGGTCTTTTCTGGGAATGACAGGCTATTATGAGCACTACATCCCGAACTGCTCGGACGTGGGCTGTCCATTAACTGATAGTTTGCGTAAGCGGGAACCTGAGGTTGTAACTTGGACGGCGGCCAAAAAAGCAGGGTTTCAATCTCTGAAGGAAGATTTGGCTTCGTGACCAGTGTTGGCTTCACCGCATTTCGACCGTGAATTTGTAGTTAAGTGCGACGCGAGCAACCATGGGCCTGGTTTCGTTCTGTCACAGATTGATCAAAATGGTGAGGAACACCCCGTGCTGTACCTGAGTCGAAAATTGACGCCCCGTGAGGAAGCCTACAGCACCTCCGAGAAGGAGTGTTTGTGTATCGTCTGGGGCGAACCAAAAGCTAGCCTGTTATATTCAGGGAACCAAATTCACCGTAGAAACCGACCATTGTCCCCTTTCGTGGCTGAAGCAAATGTCTGATAAGCATGGTAGGCTCTTGCGATGGAGCCTCATTCTTCAAGAGTATACATTTGAAGTTAAATACAGGAAAGGTGCCGAAAACAAGAATACGGATGGGCTGAGTAGAGGCTTCTAAGAAAAGGGAGTGTTTTGTACGAGTGTTTGTTTACTCTAGGTAGTATTTTTTAGTAGTGATTTTACTTTGTGTCCACGCTGCCCTGCTCGGCGAGAGCTGAATACAAAAGGGGATAGGCAAGGAAGTTCTTCTGTGAATAGTCTGGCAGCGGCGTCGCTCGGGCACTGCTGGCTGGCGGTGTTTTTGTGCGTGTGTGCGTGCAGTGTGGGCTCGAGAGTGTTTGGTGTGACCCGTGAACATTCTTTGCTCGACCCTGCATTGGGGGACGCAGCCTCGGCAAAGGACCTAATTGGAGGGAGGAGTCTGTTGCGTGCGGGCCTCTGGGAGGGGAGCCCTCCCCAAGCCGAAAAGAAGCAAGTGTTTAAACCGTCGGCTGGGTGGCCAGTCGTGAAACAGGAACACGTGTATGCTCCGGCGGAATCGGGGGGACAGCGGGTCGCGGCTTCAGAGGAGACCGAAGGCCGGCTTCTCAGAACCGCGGGGCCAGGGCGGTGCCAGCGACTCGGGACCTCCGGAGGAGAGAGCAACGGGAGAGTCGTCTTTGGGCAGCGGTAGAGAACGGCTGTCCACGGAACGCTCGTCCGAACGAAAAAAGGCCTGGGGCCTCCTTTGTTAGGGTGCCGCTTGAAATAAACGTTCTTTCATCGTCGCCGGTCCGCAGTCTGGCCTACCTCACAACACCTGCATATATTATTATCTATATTGCCCCCCCCCCGACATAACATTACAGGACAACAAAAAAATCCAACGCTGAAATCAAAGCTACAGGTTTCGATTCGTTGCCGATAGTACAATAGCACGAGAGTGACTTCGCCGGTTTCTGACATCCCAAGAAATGGAATCTGTTCATAGCGCAATATGCCCAAACTTTTTGTCACGCGCACGTATCAGATTAGTTTTCCGGCAGAGTGCGCGCGTTAGGTGTTAATGTTAACGCATAACGCTTACATAATTGTGCGTTATGCTCCAGTACGTGTTAGCATTGTCAAAGCCATGCCAGCGTGGCAGCGACCGTGGAAGTAAACACGGTGAGGCAATAACGTGCACGTGCTGGTGGCTCTGCAGGTGCCAGGTGACAGGGGAACATATCACCATTTCAGTTGAAAATTGCAGCCTCGGCTATAGACCAGAATTTTTGCCCAGTCGGCCATTTTGCGGCGACCGGTGCGCCATCTGGCGGGCATTTCTTGGGGACTGCGTCGCAGCGGACGACGCCGCAGTCACACGCTGTTGTTCCGTGCCGCGCGTGGATATCAGGCGTCCCAGCGGCATCAAAAACCGGTAAGTGTCATTTATTCGGTATGTCAGCAGTGCGAAGTTTTACAGTGCTTTAAGGAGAAAGTTCAAAATGTCCGAGAGCTGTCCGGTTTGCCCATAAATTCCGTTCTCAACCCGCTAAGGCGGCTTGCCACCCTACGCGGGCTTTTTCCTGGCGGGGGCTGCCTGTGAGGCTGCGTTTCGCCTTGCCAGCAGTGCGCCCGACTTCATAACATCAATCATTTCCTTAATTATGCGCAGGTTGCCGTCATCGCCTTGGTGATGTACAAAAGGAACTCGTCCGGGCGTCATTGCGCCGTTGTTGGCTGCACCAACAACCAGCGTAAGCGAAAGGGACTCATGCAAGAAACGTGTGAGGTGCACTATGATAAAAAGAAGTATCTGCATGTGCGGAGTCTCTTCGGTGCACATGTTTCCTGCGTCCTTTGATTTCCGCCGTGAATGGGTCGTCGCGCTGAATGGAAAAGCCTTCGAACCCAGCAAATTTGCGAGAGTAAGTACGCGGTTGTACGCTGCTTTTGGAAGCGCTGTTTATTCACCCTCATGGTCAATCCTTATCGCACGTTTCTGCTCCCTGCAGGTATGTTCTGTTCATTTCATCGACCGAAAGCCGACGAAAACCAACCCGACACCTATGCTGCAGCTCGGGTACGCGAAAAAGGTGAGCCGAAAGTGAAATAGGAGCGTCACGTTGGCGGAGCACACCCGGTCTGAGAAAACGCTGTTCTCGGTTCCCACCCGCCGCTAAAACGCAAAAGTTCTTTTATGCAACCCAACGGGCATGAAATCTTGATGTATCGAATAAGTTGCTCTTGTTTTGGTAGCAAAAAATAGTGTTATGCGGCGGAAGTTTTAAAAGATATGTATTTTTTTACTGTTATGAGCACGTAACGTCTCCACAGCTAAAGCAAGTATGTGAGGGCCTTGTTAAACAACCAACTCATTTGGAGGTTTTTATTACTAATTAGAAACCACTAATTATCCATTGCATAATTTTGACGCCATGCTGTGCATGTTTCATTTGGGGTTGGGTTAAAACTGTAAAAAGAAATGCATTTTCGTTTCTTCTGAACAAAGAATGATGGTTGGATGTTAATAGCGCAAGGCCAACTGCAGCAAAGAGTGCCAAAACAGGGGTTGCATAGGAGAGATGATGATGCACTAATATCGGTGAGCAAGAATACAATTAAAATAATTCAGAAAATGACGATGGCTGGTGTAGAAGGCGCTGGTTTGAGCCTGTTGGTAGAACATGACAATGAATTGAAGCGCTAGAACGGGACAAGCGAGTCGACACACACAAAGCGCTTTGTGTGTGTCGACTCGCTTGTATCGTTCAATTTATTGTGGTGTAGAAGGCCAGGTTGTCATTATGCATGGTATGATATTACGCCTAAAATTTCACTTCTAAATAGTTAAAAACACACCTGATGGAAACCACAGGATCAGACAGGAAAACGCTGGATGTGGTGGGATGTCTTGTCTGTAGAGTTCGGTGAAGTGTTTAGTGCTTTGCATTGAAGTAGTACGTGGATCACGGATAGGCTGTCTTCACACCTGCTACGTAGGGGTCTTGGGGATCCCGTGAGCAGGCGGGAGTGTGTTACGTGTGTGTAGCCTATCTGTAATCTAGGCAGGGTAACTTCATTGTCGGTGGTGGGTCCCAAGAGCGGTTTTATTATGTGTAGTTGTCCGTATGTTCATTCCAGTGTGCTTGCCATGTCTTGCGAAGGTGTCTGATGTGTGACTTGAGGTCGGTGTAGGGTATTGTTGTTATGTCAACTGTAGTTGTAAGAGCAGCAGTGACGGCAATTTGATCAGCGGTCTCATTTCCTGCCATCCCAGAGTGACATGGCACCCAGGACACAGTCACTTCAAGGTTTAATGCGTATGCAGACGGCATTAATGGGAAGATTGACGAGATGGTTTTTAGAGTTGCGAGATGGCAATGTCCGCACAACACTTAAACTTTTTATTTTAGTTGTTTGATATGTGGGATTAATGTGAGCTTTTCGTCAAGTATTGTACCTAGAAACCTGTGTTCCTGTTTGACTGGGGTCAAGACATTATTGCGTGATGTCTGGATCGGTCTTTATTCTGAATAAACAGATCAAGCCAAACACAATGCTGAAGTGTGTGTTTTAGGCGTTAGGTCGACTGAGCTAGATACTGAGTGTTTCCCGTTCAACAATAATATCATGGTGGAAACATCAAGGCTGGTTTCCCGTTCAACAATAATATCATGGTGGAAACATCAAGGCTGATAGTTGCAAAAATGTGCTAACAATAACGATATGTTTTCAGCAGGAAATTTGAAACATTGCAGAACCCCTTATGCCAACAGCCATTTACTACCCTAAATACCTTGCTTATTAGCTCCAGCAGTGCAACAAGTGGGCAACCAATCTGTGTAATGTGATGCATGCTTCATACTTTGCAGCTGTGAGACGAGACATGAAAAAGCATTTTTTGCCATGAGCAAAGCATGCATAAGCACGAAAAAATGTCTTGACAAATAACTGCTCCTTCAATGCTTAAAAATGTTGCATCGGATCAAAGAATAGACACGGTTGGTGTTATGATGTCATTTTTAATTGAGTCCACTCGCAACCACTTTGAACATATGCAGGTGACACATGGACGAAAACCAATCTTGCGGCCACTTCTGACAACAGGGCAAGGAGCATCGCCTGCTCCTTCGCGAGCGTCCCACGACAAGGTACAAGCCTTTGATAACTATTTCTGGTACTTCAGAAAGATTCGTACCGGTGATGGCTCTTCCTAAAGGCTCTCCATGCTTAGAATTTAAAAACAAGGCACTAATACAATAGGCTAAACAGCACACATGTAAAAAGCCTTGGCAAAAACACCTCTCAACAAAACTTGTTGCTGAGCTAGCTGGTACAAACGTAATGAGAAAAAAAAGTGGAACAAATTGGACGTGGACGAAAAAGAAAAATGATTGTATCTGTCGTTTTGTGCCTACAACTGTCCCTTCTTCACCACGTTTTCTTTTTTCTTTAACAAAACACCTCAACTTTCAAATTTATTGCTCTTTGTTCAAAATTAGATTTCTTGCACCTTGAAAACCGAGCACCAGGCATTTCGTAGACTGTCTGCAATTACAATTGAAATCTGCAAGCACGAACGCTCTCAACGTGTTTGTTACTCTTTGTGCGTCATTTTGCCCGTGTCAATGTACATTTACATCACTCGTAGATGTATTTACTAAGTGCGCAAGAAATCATCCCACGGGTTTGTTCTTCATTTGCGAGTTCAGTCTTTAAAGGCCTGACGATAGATTGGATGCACTGTAACGGTGAAATTTGTCCAATACCTGCCGCTATGGTAGCATCATGGTCGAGACTTCTAAGAAGTTTTAAGGTTAACGGTTTACTTTACTGATGACATTGGCTGATCTTTAACGCATACAAATTTTAAAGAGTACACTTCTTACATCAAATGAGAAAAGCAGTCGTAAAGCTGACTGGTTCACGGTCTCCTGGCGAAAAGGTCCGACGACGGGCGGCAGCGTCTCTCAAATCAGTCCCTGGCACAGGCTGCCCACCGCCCTCTCTGTGAACCCGGTCGAGAGGGTTTATATTTTCTCAAGCGGACTCGTGGGGGAAAAGCGCATTCTGGCGCTACTTTCTGCAGCCAATCGAGGAGATTCTTGCTAACACCAATCAGCCATGTTCCCGCCAAAGTGAAAAGGACCACTCACACACAGATAGAAGGTTTAAACCGAGGACGCATGCTTCAAGAATTATTGACATACAGTAGTCCGGACAGAACACACCGAAGTAAACAGTGGAAAAGACAGAAAGGTCGTTTGAACTACACCAAGGGGGGGGGCGGGGGGGACGCCGCTGCCGTGCTGTAACCCAAGCTGGTCTGATGGCTCCCCCTAACAGCCATGTCTTCCGGTCGGTCAGCGCGCAAAGACACACCGCATGCGTTTTTTTAGAAAAACTGGGCCTTGGTGGCCGAAGAAGTAGTTTACAATAAGGAAAAACGCAAACTCAATGGGGGATGTGGTATGGCGCCCGAAACCACAAAGGAAAACCGAAGAACAAAAGACTGGGGCGAGGTGTCGCCGCGTTTGAGTCAGCCAGGGATAGGGGAAGGTCCGAGAAGAAAGAAGACAAGGAGGTAGAAGCTCGCGCTGGAGAAGCAGCATCTCCACGGCGGCACTTCCAGGGCCTGTCTTCGGAACGGCCAGGTCCCCTGTGGCCGTCGTAAGGACGCCCGGGCACTACGCCTCCGGCAACGCTGGGCTGTGGTGGTATTTTCACAGCCACCAACCTCCAATACCTTCATGGTCCTGCTCACCTCTTCTTCTTCAGCACCCCTTCAACACCAGGCCGCATCAACGAGCCCGCTGCCTCTGAGAGGCTCGCCTCTGCCCATCGCCTGGTGCCCTCAACGCCGTTGCCACAAGCCGCGACCACCGGTTCCATGGCGTGAGGAACTTTCTTCATTTCTATTTCCGTTACGACTAGTTTGCTCGTGTCATCTGACTTCATTTTGACACGTTCCAGGACATAGCTTTTGGTTTAACCATTTTTCTATTATTTACAGTCCCTTCATTGTGATCGTTCATTAAATGTAATCGTCCTCACTACTAGCCAAACCCGTGTTGCGATCCCTCCTTCCTGCGTCCCTGCAACTTGTCCTTGTGTCTTCCGAACGTTAACATTATCACAAAGTGGCGTCCGCGACAGGACTCTCCTCTAACACATTGGAGAGTGAGACAATGACAGGAAATAAGGATCCAGGAGTTTGAGATTGCTACAATGGTAATCGAAGAGTTAGAGAAACTGACTGCTTAGGGGCTCAAGTTTGGGCTCGAGGGAGAGGCACTTCGAAAAGGGGTCGAACCCGAGCGCGATAAACTAAGAGCACAGCGAGAGACTGAAAGGATAGAGCGCGCTAAACTAAGAGCCCAACTGGACGCTTTGAGGGAAGCCGCACAAGAGAAGCAGATTGCTGAGCTTGAAGCGAGGGTGGCACTACTCCAGCGACAGTGCGTTGATGTCTGTGTACAGGCGACATCTCTAAACACTAATAATGGCGGGGCAGACCCTAAGCAGAGTGATAAGATCGACGGCAAATTTATGCTAGTTCCCTCAGAAAAAGAGAGAGTGTTTCCGGAGCTGAAAACCGACGAAGACAGATTAGCGTGCCATATAGACACTTCGGTATGTGAACCCTACAAAGAAATGGACACGCTGCAGCCACAGGTGCTGCCGGATGGTGCGGCGGCTGCTAGTTCAGACGCGCCCGAAACAAACACATCGCTGGTCACTGTAGCCATCGGATAGGAAGAGCCGTCCAAAAGCGATTTTCCTGAACTGCCATGTATGGGATCGCTCATGGAGACAGTGCTTCCGGTAGAGATCAAGAACGTCCGAAAACGCAGGCAGAAACGGCAAGGCAATTATTTCTTCGAGCAGGAGAACGGTATCCTTAAGGTCTGCTATTCCACAGTGTAGCCGAACGAAATGTCTTACCAGGAAGCTTCAGATGCAGGTCCAGATTGAAGCCAGCTTGATAAAGCTGCTTGAGATTAGCTCCGCAGAGCCAGTGTCAAAGCTCCTGGCAAAGAAGCCAAACATCACTAGCGACCGAGTGAAAGCTTCCAGGAGCAGAATTTGCTGTTTTGCTTTAGGCATACTATCTGCAAAGACAGACCGCCAGAAACAAAGACAGACCTTAGCTTCGCGCAAGCATTCTGGCAAATTAAGAAGAAACGCTCCAAACCTGGAAGTGACGAGACTTCAGAAGTGTCTGTGCAGGCAAAATTTTCATGGCCATGAATGCTGGAAGTATAAGTGCAGGAAGCTTAATATCTGACTTGCAAAAGCAATGTGGCACTATTACAGGCGTGAAACATTCTCTTAAACTGCGGACAATGTTTGTATTTTATACGTTGACGGACACTTTGAAGTTGCTGACAGTGCGCAGACTTGTGTTGCGACGTGTCGGACATTTGGTGTGAAAGTGTGTAGGTGTGTCGTGCAGCACAAACTTCCCGAGTGCATTTAGTATTGAACTTGACTTCATTTCCTTTTGGTTCCTGAACTTGGAAAGTGCGTGTGGTGTCATCTCAGCGACTTTCTTAAAGTGGGGGTATTGTGGTATGGCGCCAGAAACCACAAAGGAAAACCCAAGAAGAAAAGGCTGGGCGCGAGCTGTCGCCGCATTTGAGTCAGCCAGGGATCGGGGAAGGTCCGACAAGAAAGAAGACAAGGAGGTAGAAGCTCACGCTGGAGAAGCAGCATATCCACGGCGGGCACTTCCAGGGCACGCTTTCGGAACGGCCAGGTGACCTGTGGCCGTCGTGAGGACGCCCGGGCACTACGTCACCGGCAACACTGGGCTGTGGTGGTATTTTCACCGCCACCAACCTCCAATATCTTCGTGGTCCTGCTCACTTTGTCTTCTCCAGCACCCCTTCAACACCGGGCCGCATCAATGAGCCCGCTGCCTCTGAGACGCTCGCCTCTGCCCATCGCCTGGTGCCCTCAACGCCTTTGCCCGAGCCGCGACCACCGGTTGCATGGCGTGAGGAACTTCCTTCATTTCTACTTCCGTTAGGACTAATTTGCCCGTGTCATCTGACTTCATTTTGATACGTTCCAGGACATAGCTTTTGGTTTAACCATTTTTGTATTATTTGTATTTTTGTATTTTGTATTATTTGTATTTGTATTTTGTATTATTTGTATTTTGGTTTAACCATTTCTGTATTTGGTTTAGCCATTTTTCTATTATTACTTAAAGGGAAATGGCCTGACTGGTTCACGGTCTCCTGGCGAAAAGGTCCCACGACAGGCAGCAGCGTCTCTCGAATCAATCACTGGCACAGGATGGCCACCGCCCTCTCTGTGAACCCGCTCAAGAGGGTTTATATTTTCTCAAGCGGACTCGTGGGGGAAAAGCGCATTCTGGCGCTACTTTCTGCAGCCAATCGAGGAGATTCTTGCTAACACCAATCAGCCATGTTCCCGCCAAAGTGAAAAGGACCACTCACACACAGATAGAAGGTTTAAACCGAGGACGCATGCTTCAAGAATTATTGACATACAGTAGTCCGGACAAAACACACCAAAGTAAACAGTGGAAAAGACAGAAAGGTCGTTTGAACTACACCAAGGGGGGGGGGGGGCGGGGGGAACGCCGCTGCCGCGCTGTAACCCAAGCTGGTCTGATGGCTCCCCCTAACAGCCATGTCTTCCGGTCGGTCAGCGCGCAAAGACACACCGCATGCGTTTTTTAGAAAAACTGGGCCTTGGTGGCCGAAGAAGTAGTTTACAAAAAGGGAAAACGCAAACTGAATGGGGGATGTGGTATGGCGCCCGAAACCACAAAGGAAAACCGAAGAACAAAAGGCTGGGGGCGAGGTGTCGCCGCGTTTGAGTCAGCCAGGGATAGGGGAAGGTCCGAGAAGAAAGAAGACAAGGAGGTAGAAGCTCGCACTGGAGAAGCAGCATCTCCACGGCGGCACTTCCAGGGCCTGTCTTCGGAACGGCCAGGTCCCCTGTGGCCGTCGTAAGGACGCCCGGGCACTACGCCGCCGGCAACGCTGGGCTGTGGTGGTATTTTCACAGCCACCAACCTCCAATACCTTCGTGGTCCTGCTCACCTTGTCCTCTTCAGCACCCCTTCAACACCAGGCCGCATCAACGAGCCCGCTGCCTCTGAGACGCTCGCCTCTGCCCATCGCCTGGTGCCCTCAACGCCGTTGCCACAAGCCGCGACCACCGGTTGCATGGCGTGAGGAACTTTCTTCATTCTATTCCGTTACGACTAATTTGCTCGTGTCATCTGACTTCATTTTGATACGTTCGAGGACATAGCTTTTGGTTTACCCATTTTTCTATTATTTACAGTCCCTTCATTGTGATCGTTCATCATAAATGTAATCGTCCTCACTTATAGCCAAACACGCGTTGCGATTCCTCGTTCCTACGTCCCTGCAACTGGTCCTTGTGTCTTCCGAACCTTAACATCATCACAGGGGCTTCACGACAGCACTTTCAGGGAACGTTGGACGCACGTTTAGGTTTCGTGCTCCTCTCAACTTTTTTACGAGGGGATGGTAAAGTCTTATTTACTCTATTAGATTTCTAATGCAGAGAGTGTGTGTGTTTTTTTCTTCTAGGATCAACAGGCAATGAGCCCGTTGCCGTCCACACTTGCGCTGCCACCATCACCTTCAGCCAGCACTGGTGACGGAACAGAGCCCCATCCACTTCCAGACAGCACGTGTGAGACGGTTGAGGCAGCGACATCTGAAATGTCTGCCCTCAACGTTAGCACTCGCATGCTTTCAGTAGAAACCAACACTGCTGTACCTGAACACACTGAAAGATACAGTGACCAGAGCTGCCAAACAGAGCCAAATGTACGAAGCTGTGGAGTACAGTGGGAAGACCCACTCAAAGCTTTGCGCGAAGAACACTTGTACAGTGCACTCCCACTAAGTGTATGTGCAGGAACACAAACGATGCCAACAACACTTTCTGAAGAAATGTCTGAGCCTGTGTGCAACTTTTATACGGGCCTTAGCTGCGATGGCTTCTGGAAGCTTGTGATGACTGTAACTGCGCTTGTATGTAACAACCGCAGCATGAGCATTAGTGACCAAGTGCTGCTGACACTCATGCGTCTACGCCTAGGACTTTTATATTTTGACTTAGCTGTAAGGTTTTCCATTTCTGTTTCGCAGGCTGGTAAGGTGTTCAGGGAAATGCTAGGGATTTTGCATAACATAATGAGCAAGGTAGTGGTGTGGCTGCCACCGGAAACAATTCGTGCAACATTGCCACAACAGTTTGCAGACAGTGGCTACGCCAACACAATATGCATTGTTGACTGCACTGAAGCACAAATGCAGCGCCCAAAGCGGCTCTACGCAAGAGGGCAAACATACAGTCGCTACAAGGGAGGAAATACTGTGAAGTTTCTGGTGGCAATTGCTCCAAGCGGGTTCATCATGTTCGTCTCTGGTGCCTATGTGGACGGGCCTCTGATAAATTTATTGTTGAGGACTCTCACTTCGCTGACTACTTGTCAGAAAATCAAGAAGTGATGGCTGACAGGGGTTTCACTCTAACAACTGCCATGAAAGAGAAAAATGTGAAGCTCAATGTGCCAGCTTTTTCAAGGGGCAAGCCGCAGTTCTCGGAAGCCGAAGCAACTGTGTCCAGGAGGATATCTCGGCTAAGAATCCATGTAGAGCGCGCGATAAATCGCATCAAGTTGTACAGGATCTTAAAGCACTCGCTTCCCATTCATCACAAAAAGTTGATGAATACCATTGTTTTGGTGTGTGCAGGTTTGTGCAACTTAAAGGGGCCACTAATTGCTCCTAAGAAAGATGAAGAGGAAGTGGTTGCAGATATGCACTGAACACATGACAAGCATGGTACTGAAGTGTTCAGTAGCCTGTGTCTGCAGTGTAAAGCCACATGCAGTTTGACATTTATCCAGAACTTGTGTAATGTGTAGTTCTACCTCGTATGCTGTATCCATTACATAATAATCGCCAATGATGTGCAGTGTCATGTAAACTTGTGCTTGCTTCAGGTCCATAGTGTTAGTAGTTTTCTGTGTGCTGCTTCGAAGTCTTACCGTGCAACGCTTTGTTCAGTGTACTGCTGTTACTGTACTTTGTTCAGTTTACTGACCCTTTGCTGTATGAACAGGATGTCTTTTTTTGCTGTTCGGTGTTTCGAAGTATTTTTTCCTTTTGCATTATAGCACTGCCCAGAGCTGGCAGTGCTATGTAAATAAAGCTTTACTGATTACTTCACGAGCTGTCTGTACCTAATGCTACAAATTGTCAGTTGGAAAGCCTCAACTGAACGTTAGTGTGCAATAGGAGCGTCGTTTCACAGTTGTTTGGCCCCCATGGAGAGGGGGAGACATGCAGAATACTTTCTGAAGGTTCATGTTTGGAAGACTGCAGAAAAATGAGCACGGTATCCTTTTCTATCACAGTTTGCTATAAATAGGTGGTTCTCTGTATGAGCACGCATTATCGCACACATAGTACACACAATCCTCAGCGTCAAAACATTCCTACAAAATACACAAATTTATTTAGTCAAGCACACTTTATTTACACTTTCTTGGGAACTGGTGTACAAATTCATTCCGAGCAGAGCTCTGCATACTCATCACAGATCGTTAAGATTTTGCCGTTCACAGCTTGAACAAGCCTTGGCAGGTAGTGCATGAAATAAAAATCTGAGATACGTGTAATATGCGCAATTACAAACTCTTTGTCATAGGGCACAACCACCAGGACAGAATTTAAGGCAGACCAAACAAAAAAGTAGCACGTAGACCTTTGCAAGCAAAACATAACAAACTGTACTTGAAAGTAGTAGCCATTCTTTCCTGCTTTTGACAGGTAGTAGCACCCAGATGCATCTTTTCGCACATCATATTTGTTGCCGTTGATCAGCTCAAGACAATCATCAGTGTAGGGACATTTGATCTCAATAATGCTGTCTGACCCAATTAATCCATCTGGGCTTGCAGAAAGAAAAGGGTGTGTTTCACTAACTACAGTGCCACAACTCTCCACAGTCAAATGATGCTCTTTCTCAAAAACCTGCCGGGCAACAGGCTCAAACCTATTCCCATGGCTTGTAGCCTTGTTGCCCCTGAAATGGCTGAACAAGCATGCCTGGACAAACTTCTCTGGAGGGGTGTCCTTTCTCCGTGGCACTTTCGATATGTTCGATGCAGTGAGCCTCAGCTTGCGGCTACATTGCCACAGTTTCCCCCTTTGTTGCATTGTCAGGCGTGCGAGTTGTGCTCGGGCAGACTCCTTAATGCACACCCACTTTTCATAAAACTCCCCACACACATTGCATGAGAGGTCTGAGCTTTCGTGGGAAGTGTACAAATCTTGTGACGCTTACTGTCTGTTGCAACAAGCTTCCTTTTACACTGAGAAGTGGGGCAATGACCGACTCTCGCATTGCTTTCACGTACTCGTCGTGCGTGCTATAATGAGGTACTGTAACATTGCCAGGTGCAGCTGTGACGTCGGGCATCTTCTTTTCCATTCGAAAATCCATGCTGCCAACTTGTGCTGGCAATACATTGCGTCTTGTGCCTCTGTTCCACTGGGCACTCCGGTCTGTACAGGATTCCCCGGTGAGGCCCTGCCGCTGAGCGAACTCGATTTTCCACAGAAGTGCACCTAGCACGGTAAAAAAGCGACACAAAGTTAAATACGGGTTTGTTCTGATGAATGTCCAGCTCTGCATATTATTGTGCAGATTAATTATGCTGTAATAAATTTCCATATAACATGAAGATCTACCCAAGGTGTTTTTGCGTGCCACACAGATGATACGGTGGGCACAATAGTTCTCCATAAATATGCTCGTATGGAGACTTGCCGGGCAAATCACCAACAGACGAAATGCCATGAAAAAACAGCAATATGCTGAACGAACATTTTTACGCTTAGGCAAGATGTGTCAATGACAAAGGCATCACAGTACGACAGATAACATTACTGGAATGTTTTCAACGCTGGCAATCAGCACGTGCACTGCTGTTTGAACAGTTTTAACACTATGCAAGTTCAATTTGTTCTACTGAAGACTATCACAATTGCACGTAAACTACTTTCCACTATGCAAGAAACACTAGGATCGTAGATGTTTGTGCTGCACCAAGCGGCTGATCGGATTTAATGCTCGGTACAAGAGAGCAGACAGTATGCTCAATGGGACAAAGAAGCTAACTTTTGCAGTCTGTTTGTTCCACCACTGCATTTACCAAAAACTATCTTCGGTTAACAATTTACTTTTACCTACATGGCTGCACACCCTGGTCAGTCCCACCTTGCACAAACAGGACGCAGAAAGCACTGTGGCAGTCTTCGGTGATACACACCCATGCTTCATACGGGTGGTTTTCGTCCGCCTGTAACGGCCCAACTTCTCCTTTTATGAAAACGACATCCTTCGCAACTTGATGTACCAGCAACTCTCTAACTTTGCCTATAACGCCATAATTGTGCGAGTCCAGATTCTTCAAGGCTTGAACATCCTCTAGGTCACATGCTTAGTATATGGCTCTTGAAAATGGGGGGCCATAGTTTCAGACCACTCTGCAGCTTTAATGGTCACGGGGTGAGGCAGCACACGAGGACCTGTTCGTCAGAAAAACTATGTTGCCCCGTTGATCAAAATCTTGCCTTGATTAAACTACTGCCGTGCAAAATAACTATACAAAAACTAGCGTGTAACAGGGATATCGAACAATCAGAAGTTAAAATATGAGAGGAAACAAACGCACAAAGAAGTTAGGCCGGTTTCTCAATGTTTCCCTAAATAAATTTCTAATGCGCGAGCTAAACCGGTAAGTGGCAGCGTGGCTGAAAGACTAATCGTGAGTCAAAAGCGGAAATGCCATATTAACGGGTGCCCGTCCCGTCGCGCTACGGACGCCCTGCTACTGGACACAGACTGCTGGTCGGAATCCCTTCATATTACTTTTTTGCCCTTAGCACATGTTTTTTTTTATTAGAGGAAGCGCGGTACTGCGTGGCTGACGTCCTACACAGCGCGTATTAAATGACAAGCTCGCGCACCACCCGGAGTATGCCACGCTTACAAATTTGCATCCACCGCGCGATCGTTCGCTGAATGCGCCAACCCACTGACTTGTGAGCGTACGTAGGATGCATTCGACAAGCGTCGGCCGCGCATTCCCACATTCCGTTTAAGCCCTTACCACGACCGTCCAGGCCGACACTTTTGCCGCTCTGATAACTCATATTACGTGCTCGCTCCATGCAGTACCTTCTATGAGGGGCTAGCTTGTTTGACGCGTAAGCGCGGCTACCGGAGCTTTTCTGTCAGCCCTTGAACGTAACTCGACAATGCCCGCCAACCAGCGCAATAATGAAATACTGCTTGCATTTCTTGCCTCAGCGTGACACTTGCAAGTTCTTTTCAAGCCGCCCAACAACACGAGAAGCGCATATTGATCAACACGAGAAAGGCGCGGCTGGATTAGCGAGAGCAAAACAAGCGGCCCGATCGAGCCGCAGTACGATGTCGGCGCACACTAAGCTGCGCCACGGATTTAATAATGAGTTACCACCGATCTCCTTGTCAGTAAGCAGTAACCATATACCGCACGCAAGAAGGCAGAGACCGTGCTACCAGTGACGGCGTCGCATGTAGCACGCCGGGCAGCACACTGCGCTTGCGAGTTTAAGATGGTATTACGTTAGATATTAGTAACTATTTGCACACTTTGACCGACCCCTGTTTGCACTGTTAAACTTCGTGTTTCAGTAAGGCGGCAGGAAAGTCCACTTACCGATTTTTAAAGTAGTTTCCGCGCCCGAATCAGCCATGTCACCGACTGAAAAGGCAGCAACTGCATGTGCCGTCCGCTCGCGACGCAGTCCCCAAGAAATTCTCGCCAGATGGCGCACCGGTCGTTAAAAAATGGCGGCGCCCAGTGCACAGTGGAAATTCTTGTCTCTACGGCAGAACTCCTGCCTTGCCGCCTCATTTACTCTTCGGAAAGAAAACACAATGGAAGCATGGTGAGATGGAGGGGGAGCATCGTGACAGGGGGGCGACACCGAGTACTTGGTCTGAAGCAGTGCTGTGGCTTGAGAGGAGTGTCGGAGAATGAGTGCCATCTTCGTGAGCCATTAGAACGGCCGAGGGGAAAGCCACAACCCCTACACTTCAGGTTGCTGAAAGAGCAAACACATCCGGCCTCGGTTCGAGGACAGTGAACCCGTCACGAGACACTGCGTGTTAAGAGATTGGCTAGTGGCAGTGTTCCCACACATTCGGGCGCCTCATTTACCCCCTCCCTCCTGTTTTGATATTTGCTGTTTATGAGCTCACCTGCTGCCCTGAGCTAGAGTTCACGCTCCCACAACACTTCGGCGAAATGAACACGGCGTGTTAGCCACCAGTCTTCAATCCTTGCAGCAAAACAAAAGGCGTGATAATAGGTATTGCAGTAGGTAATAGATATTGCGCTAGGTACTGTATATTTTTGGTGAAGCTAAATTTTTTAAGCTGCAAGGTGTGCTAATTAGTGCTAATTTGTGCTGATCAACATCAAACGATCTCAAACCGCTCCCAAAAAGAAACCTTGAGGCCAAATAGTATTAAAATGGCTTGCCGATATTGAAACAGGCATTAAATAGGCATTTATGGCCATTTAGAGCACGCAACCTCCCCTGGGGTCGAAGCGAAAAAAAACAAGAACGAACCCAGGCCCGAGCCGCGGTGCGAGCGTGCATGGGTTTGTAACCAGGGTTGACTGACAGGCCCGCGACCTTTACGGCTACAATTCATTTTTAGTATCTTCCTGTGGGACGAAGCAAAAAAAATAAAACAAGAACAAAGCCGGGCCCGAGCCCTAGCCGCGGGGAAAGTGCGGAAGGGTTTGTAAGGAGAGCGGACTGACAGATCCGCGGCCTTCATGCACCCCAATACGTTTGTAGTACCCGCGAATGTATGATGCAAGCTAATCAACACAGCCGCTGCTGGAACCGGCGCGCATGCCTCTTGCGTACCCGCGAATGTGATGAAAGCAAAAAAAAACCCAAATAAGCGCGAATGCCGCGCGCACGCGGG
Organism: Haemaphysalis longicornis; assembly: GCA_013339765.2. Taxonomy (NCBI): domain Eukaryota; kingdom Metazoa; phylum Arthropoda; class Arachnida; order Ixodida; family Ixodidae; genus Haemaphysalis; species Haemaphysalis longicornis. The sequence goes on along the minus strand of JABSTR010002810.1, from coordinate 27,883 downwards.
CTTCAAACGCCGCATATTGCGCGCGGCGAATCGGGCGGGGAGGAATCGGCAGCGGCGGGACGACAAACAGAGAGGGAGACGGAGGGATGTCGGGTAGAAGGAGGAAGCCAAGGAAGGGAGAAAAAAAATGAAAAGTGGTGTCGGCGGGCGAGTGCCTTCGGTCAAATGGCGGCCTTGCGCATCGGCAAGTAAATCGTTGTATAAAAGTAGTAAATAAATGCTGGTACTCGAATGCAGGGCGTTAGTACCAAAAGCTAGACTCCACAGCTGCGCCACTGAAGCCGACAAGGGGATCTCTTTTAGGACTCGCTCAAATCAAGTCATTACGATGAGGTTCGTACACGAGACTAAAGTGAACATTATTCTGTGTCCTCGCCCACAGAATAGGCGGTGCCTAATGTAGAAATGTGCCGGTGATTTTGGCACCACCGCTAGGGTATTTTATTGTGAATTGCCTATACTTTAAAAAGACGTGGTTGCTTGCGGTTTTAAAGCGCTGGTAAGATAATTTTATTAACCATGTCAAGATTGTTTTTGTTTTCAGTGTTGTGTAGAACCTAAAAAGTATTCAGTTTCTTTGAAGACGCTTTAAAAAATTTCCAGATTTTTCTCAGCCAGGTTTCGACTCCATATTCTTATGCCAAAAACACAATCTGCTCAATGTATGATACATTAATTGCATGGGATGCATGACCAAACTTTCAGAAGCTTAATATTTCAGGCAGTCCCAAAGGCAACTTTATTGATAAAAGCTTGTTTCATTGAAAACAGGCGACATCAAGCATCGTGCTGTAAACTTTTCTTGTAAATTCTACTAGGCTTCTATAAAAAAACACATTTTTTGTCACGGTACACGGAAGCTCTGTACAGAAAAAATGGATGTGTTCTGATGGGCATGTTTAATATTTGCTTCAGAACAAATTGTGCGGAGATCAAAGGTGACTTCTTTCACCACCAATTTGTGGCTCATATCTCGTTATATCTCGCTGAATATCTCAGGCTTCCCTATTCGCATTTAAACCACTGGTAGTTAAAAAAGTCATGCTGGAGTTTTAACTGCGCTTGACAAGTATAAAAGTTCACTTGTAATGCAAAAGTGTTTCTCTGGCACTATTTTGAGCATGAATGTGTTTGTTGTGTTTTCCTGCGTTCCCGGACACCCATATCCTGCTTGTTATCTACCACTATGACAGAAATAACAACCAAGCGATCATAACTCCACCCCAATATTTCTTTACCCTCAACTTTCAACTGAACTGACCCTCTCTCTTTTCCTGGTGTTTCAAGCAAAAAAAAATAGAAGAGCACTACAAGTCTTTACTTTTCCTTTTTCGTTACAAATCGCGTTCCTAGATTTCACTACAAGAAACCCTTAGTATTTTGTTCGTCTTGACCTATTGCGGAATGTTATGAAACGCATTGCACATGAATTCTTACAAGCGCATCGGGAATTGCCCGTATTGTGTATGCACTACGCGAAGTCTAGGCGATTTGACACACGTCATGGTTCGTATGCGGTATTCAAAGTACGGCCGCAGTTCTCTTGAGTCTAACCTCTTTCTACATGTGGTTCATGTTTTGCACTGCTTCATTCCTTAGTTGTATGGTGTTTGGAGCTTTGGAAGGAAGCAGCACACTAGCAGCGCGCTTTACAACTTGCTTGTGAAACAATTGTCAATACATCACTTTGAGTAGTCAGCACCACTTTGTGAATAAGTCACTGTACTGAAAGACTAGATGACATTCTTGGGTACCCCTCCGGGAGATAAGGACAAACCTTTTGCACCCTGCTCCTACGGGGTAAATGCTGGCCCACACAGACGCGCTCCAGTATAAACGTTTAACCTCTTAGCATACATTGAATCGATTGGTTGATTGTAGGGTTTAACTCGCCTACTGTACACAGGCCGTGAAGAGCGCTGTAGTGGCGGGCAATGTATTAATTTTCACCACCGAGGGATCCTTATTGGAGCGGAAATCTTCAACACCCGGGCATTTTTGCTTTTCGCCTTCATAAAAAAGTGGCCGCCGCGGCCAGGAATGGAACCGCCATGACCTGAAGCCAAATGTTGGGTATCCTTCATAAAAACTGTTGTGAGTTTCCTGTCTACGTAATTCAATTTTTTTCTCAGATGTGCTTCACATGTACTCTACCGGTTCACAAAAGTAGATTTCAAAATTTGACCAAAGGCGTACGTCCACCTGCGTCGCAAGAGCGTCTTTCCTTCTCTCGCTGCAAGACACTTTTATTACCGGCAGCTAAACACAAGTACATGAGAGAGGCTGGACCACACTGCTTCGGGATAAAATGTAACAAATAAAGGTATTGAATTATCGCTTGGCGGAATGAGGATTATTCGCAAATCCGGTGCGGTGTGTTATTTTTTCTTTTTCCCTGGAGACGCTCTCTGGTTTTGCGTACATTCATGATCCTGTTGATCGTGGTACCGTAATTTAGCGACAATAGTAGGCGCGTAGGAAGTGCACTAGAACAAAAGCATTGGAAGGGATGTCAGAACAGCACGTCTTCCTACCGACCGCGCTTACGAGCTGTCCACGCTACGTCACCTGTGTTTTTATGTTCGACATGTTCTAAAGAAAAGCCAGATGGAGGGTAATCAACAAAGTAAACATGTATGATGCACCGCACGAAACGCTGCAAGCCGCAAGGAGCTCGCTAAAAGAGGGAGATAATTGCTGATGATTATGACACTGCGTGATAAGGAGACTAACCACAGTACAATTACGGTATGTGAAAGCCAAACCTTTTTACGTAAAATTGCTTTTCAAGAATTTTTTTTGCAAATCATATTTTTAAGGCGTATTCTGAAGCATGGCGCAGTGTTACCGGGTCAAGTGCACAAGCCGGCGGAAGATTATTGATGGCGTATGTAGCCTGAAAAACAAAACTGGCGAAAAGGTAACTTTCCGGGACGATGGATCGCGGGTGAAGTGTATATAAACTCTTCCCGTTGTCAGAATGAAATATAGGTCCCTGGCATTGTAACCAAGATTTCTATTCGAGTAAGTCGTTCCGACACTGTTCAAGCAGTTTGTATTTTGAGCGGGATGCACTGATGTACCGAAAAGCGCGGAAATATCGTGGTCCCCTACTTCTGAGGACGATGATGGTTGAACGCGAATCTCTCGTCCTGCTAAATTTAAAGGCTTTGGGTCACAGCCAAGAGTGCTGCGTTCTAAAGTCAAAACTGCTGGCGAGTAAAAGTCAAAGCTAAATGATTTAAAATCCCACCCACCTGTGAATAAATGTTCAAACTCAGAAGACATCTCAGGAAGTCCTCGCGAGTAATATCCTCTTTGAACAATTGCCGCCGTTAATTGGAGGAGTGCGTAATGTTTTAAAACACTCAACGTGTGAATTGCAGGGCTTTCTATAATGCTCGTGAAGTTGCGAAGGCAAACCTTGTGTTACAATTTTACAAAAAGGCAACCTCAAACACTCAGGTAGGCCAAGCCCGTGTGCTTTGTAAGGAAATCCAAAATCCACCGGCTTGCTATCTTTTCATAGTCTCAATAAATTCCTAATGAAAACGTGACCAAAAGTGGTAACCAAAAAAGAACCTAGTGCTGCTGAGAAGCTTTTTGTATAAGATAAACCACATTCAGAGTGGCGTCTCTGTGCTGTTTCATTGCTTTTTAGGTGAGGATACCTTGGTCTGCAGAACACCCGTCTGCATCCCTGCGCATAGCATTACCATCGCAAAAAATCACACAGGCACCGGGAGGATTTGAACCTGTGTCTGGAAGACCAGACAGAGTTTGTGTCAGCCGTGTTGGGCTACGACCGTTTTTTTATTAATTTATTGCCAAACATTTACACCCAACTTGAGCAAAAGAAAGAAAACACAATAATGATAAAACTGCTAGCCAAAATCCTGCTAGCAAAAACGGCTAAAATTGGTAGAGGTGCGTTAGAGTCTTTAACACGGACAGCCAGCCCGGAGGGTCAGGTTGAGCCCTCCAGACATCGATCATAGTTCGCATAGAATCACCAAAATACTCTTTCGAGCGTTTAGCATCAACGTCACGATGACGAATCGCCATACGCAACTTCCAAATGCTTGCAGGGCCAGGACCATGACAAGGTCCCATGGTACCCCGTTGTCACTCTTAATGCGTAGGCACTTGATACCATGTGCATCCAGATAGAATTCCTTTTTCAAGGTCCGCTGAAGCACGTCCCAGAAAATAAACTGCGTCCCAACACTAGAGGAACACATATTCTAATGTCTCTGGTTTTTTACACGGGTAGCAGTCAACCCACCATGGAAGGTGTTGCGGATCTTCTAGCGTGATCGCTGACGGCGTTCGTTGATCTGAAGTTCGGGCAATTATTGGGGACGAGTAGGGCGAAGAATGAAACTTTATGTACAGATATTTAGATGGCGTTTGACTTAGTGAAAAGGGTTCTGCGCTAATGCGCGCACGAGAATAAATAACCAGGTTGAGTCCGCCCCCTTTTCCCCTTTTCTCAGCTGACGTCAGGCCGCACCAAGCCGGGGCACTGAACTGACGTCTACACACTCACAATGAGAAGGCACTTTCCCTCCCACAGGTCAGTCGGTTGGCTTTGGTGGAGCAACCCTCCTTGAACAGCGGCGTCTCGGAATCACAACAAAGCGGCCCCATGACGCTCGGCTAACAGCTGAAGATTGTCACTGGAGGTGCAAACGCAGCACGCCTTTGTTCATCCCTCCCTGCACAATTCTCGCTTATTGTCACCTGCATTGCCGGCAGGTGCTTGGGTTACTGTGAAGCCGCGGAAAGCGGCTAATGCCCAGTAACAGAATTAGTCGCCCCGCGTCCTTGCGCACAAAGCCATGTCGTTCCCCGTCGATGAGGGGGGGGGGGGGCAAGGAACCGGCAAAACCAGACGACTGGAGCGGTTGGGTGATTGAACCCGATAATATTGCAGACGGTCGTCGCAATGCTAACAGGCCCATCGTGACAGCATCTCCGGCCGGCAGGAAGCTCCCAAAGTAATTGGTTTCCAGCCCGCGTAGGAGGGAGTCTTGTCCCAGGTAGAGACTACGGGCCGGCACAAAAACCCCTAAATCAGTCCTTTCAGAGGGTAACTCATTGTTTAAACACGACTAAACGGTTAGAATCACGATCAAGACAATTGCGGGAACACTCCTGGCTTTCCATGTCACGGAGGGCTTCATGGCTCTCTCAAGTCCACCCGCAGGTATCGAAAAACAGAAAAAAACACAGCTACCAAAAAAGCGGGTGCAAGGACAGTCGCCTGAAAGACCACCAGGCTGCCTCTAAGTCAAACAAACATTCTGATTAAAACCCATTTAATGTGGCAACACTCAACACGAGAATATGAACTGAAAAAATAATTCTGGTATGCAAAACGCATCAACAAAGAAACACACAATGATACCAACCGCAGCACTCAATATTTGTACGAAAAACATATTTCAGAAAAAAAAATGAAACCATATGCCTCGAGGCCTACTCTACACTAAGGGCAGCGGCTTAGGCCGTCAGCGTTGCCATTGAGCTTCCCCTTTTTGTAACGGACCTCGAATGAGTACATCTGCAAAGCGAGGCTCCAGCACGGGAGGCGGGCATTCTTAGCGAACATTGTGTGCAACCATGTGAGGGTAGAGTGGTCACTTTCAATAACAAAATACGAGCCGCTGATGTAGCAAGCTAGCTTTTGAACTGCCCACATGAGGCACGTGCAGTCCTTTGTGTAGGCGCTGTATGCCTCCTCACGCACGGTCAGATTCCGACTGTCGTAAAGCACGTGGTGCTCGTCACCCGTATCCCCTTTCTGGCACAATAGCACCCCGATGCCCTGATCACTAGCGTCGCACTGAATGACAAAAGGTTCGTTGTAGTCAGGTGCTGAAAGCAACGGCTAGCTAGTCAGCGCTCTTTTCAAATCGTTGAAAGCCTGCTGCTTCTCACCCTATTTTATCGTAAGGGGCTCAGTTTTCTGAAGGGCGTCAGTAGGGGGCTGGCTAACTCAGAATACCTGTGAAAGTATCGCTGGTAGAAGCCTGCTACGCCCAAAAAGGAGCGGATGTCGGTCTTGGTACGAGGCGGCGGAAAATCGTGAATCCCAGCTACCTTTACCTACAGAAGGCCGTCGTTGCCCCTGACCAATCACCTGGCCTAGGTAGGTCACCTCTGCCTGGAATAATTGGCACTTCGAAGCCTTGTCCATGAGACCTGCTTCCCTCAGCCTATCTAGGACGGCGCGAAGATCTTCCACTTTTTTCGTCCATGACCGAGAGAATATTGCTACGTCGTCAAGATAGGTAGCGCAAAGCTCTCCATTCCCTTAAGCACCTTGTCCACGAGGTTAGAAAAACAATAGGGTGCATTCTTCAACCCGAAGCTCAAGACTTTGGTCGGAACGTTCCAAGTAGGAGATATGAATGCGGCATACCCACTAGCCTGCTCTGTCAAAGGCAACTGCCAATAGTCCCTAAGTCTAAGGTTGAAATGAACTGGGCCCTGCTCACCCACTCAATTCGTTCCTCAATGTGAGCGCCAGGCTTGTCACGTTCTTTGTCCCGTTTTAGCGCTGTTTTTTCACACTTCAGTTATGTACCAACAAGCCCGCACCGACACACTTTTCCAGTTCATACGGGAGCACTTCGTCCCAAGTCATGTTCAACGTCGACGTACATTTACAGCATATTCAGGATTGTTTTGTTCAGACGTTCTGTTGGTCTGTTCGTTTGGGGGTGGTACGCCGTCGTTCTTCGGGGATCCGTGATGCTGTAGCGTAATATTTCTTGCATCAGCTCCTCAGTAAAGGCTGTTCCGCGTTCCGTGATTAGGACTTCTGGGGCTCCATGTCGCAGCACAACGTGGCTTATGAAGAATTTTGCGACTTCTTGTGCAGTCCCCCTCGGAAGAGCGGCGGTCTCTGCGTAGCGCGTCATGTAGTCGGTCGCTACGACAATTTAAATGTTCTCGGATCGGGATATAGGAAACAAGCCCACAAGTTGCATACCAATCTGCTACAAGGGCATCGATGGGACGGAGATCGGCTGCGGGTCTCGTCGGTGGCGGGTCTCGTCGGGTCTCGACGGTCCCGGCGGGTCCTCGTCGGTGGCGTTTCTTGTCCATGGCAGTCAATGCAGCTCCGGGCGTTGTGCGTGACGTCAGATGTAAGGCGGCGCCACTAGTACTTTGCCTTGATTTTTCCAATATTGCGGGCCGTGCCAAGATGTACGAAGAGAGGGTTGTCGTTGCGCGCTTCCACAATTTTGTCACAAAGGTCTGCGGGGATGACAAGAAGATAATTCGTTCTTGTTCCGAGGCTATAATTTTTCTTTACTTGAACAGAGTTTTTCAGTCTGAATGCTGGTAGGTTGCGTTTGAAGGTCCTAGGCACGGCGACGTTGCATCGATCGAGGAAGTTAATTATGACGCGTAAATCTGGGTCGGCATTCGGCTCGGCGGTCAGGTCGCTCTCCGTCACGACTTCAAAGAAGGCGCTGCCTTCATCAGAGTCTTGTGGTGGTGGGTCGATGGGATCGCGGGACAGGCATTCGGCGTCGGTGTGTTTCCAGCCGTATTTGTCGACTATTGTTACGTCGAACTCTTGCAGGCGGAAGCTCCACTGCCAAAGACGGCCGATGGGTCCTTCAAATTGGCGAGCCGACCCAGCGCACGGTGCCCTGTCACAACCTTGAACAGTTTACCCTACACGTATGGGAGAAATTATGGAATGGCCTATATATTAGCGAGGCACTCTTGTCAGTAGCTGAGTAGTTTTTCTCCTCCTTCGACAGACCACGGCTGGCAAAGGCGATTACGTTTTTGCCGCACCTTTTTTTTTGGACAAGGACGGCACCCAAGCCTACATTACTGGCGTCCGTGTGCATTCCTGTTTCAGCGTCTTTGTCGAAATGATCGAGCACGTGCAGGCTTTTAAGGTGTTTTAAAAGCTTGCAGAAGCCTTTTTCTTGGTCGTTTTCCAAGCTAAAAAGGGTGCTAGCTTTCGTCAAGCGTGTGAGTGGCTCGGCAATGCGTGCGACGTTTGCGACATAGTACCGGTAGTATGCGCACAGTCCGAAATATCCTCGCACGCCCTTTTTGTCTTTTGGACTTTGGAAGTTCGCAATGGCTGAAGTTTTTGCCGGGTCAGGTAGGACTTCCCGCGGCGTTGACGACGTTGCCCAAATACTTGGGCTCCTCGTAACCGAAGCGGCCCTTTTCAGCCTTCAGCATTAACTGCGACGTACGAATGCCCTAGAGCACAGACTCCAGCCTTGCAAGGTGTTTGTCGAAAGTTCGGGCAAATAACACAACGTCGTTGAGGTATACGAGGCAGGTGTGCCACTTCAGGCCTAGCTAGCAGGGTGTCCATGACTCTTTGAAACGTTGCTGGTGCCGTGCACAGCCCAAACGGCATCACTTTGAAATCGTATAGGACGTCCGGGGTTATAAATGCGGTCTTTTCTCGGTCCCTCTCGTCCACCTATATTGGCCAGTAGCCGGTCTTCAGATCCATCGATGACAAGTACTTCGCATGTCAGAGGTGGTCGAGGGCATCGTTGATTCGTGGCAGGGGGTACACGTCCTTTTTGCTGATTTTGTTCAGTCGCCGGTAGTCAACGCAAAACCTTAATGTGCCGTCTTTTTTATTTTCCAGTACGACCGGCGCCCCCAAGGGGCTTTTTAATGCATCTGTAATGTCAATGAGCATGTCGTCGACTTCAGTCCGTATTGCTTCCCGCTCGAGTGAAGAGACGCGGTGTTCGAGCACGTTCTTTTTACTCGCAGTTATTAACCGCTTAATTCATTCTCGTTGCTTAGCCCGCAACAGCATGGTTTTCGAGCTGGATTTTTTGTGTTACGCAATTAGGAGAAATAACTCATGATATTTCTGGTGCATTGAATCAAAGTTTCTCCGTGGACTGTATATTTCTTGATTTAGCAAAGGCGTTTGACGCTGTTCCTCGTTCACTCCTCCTGGAAAAGTTGGAGTGGTAGAACAAAAACATTGAAATTGTTCGTTGGATAGAAGAGTACTTGAACTGCCGGAGACAGCGTGTCCTTGTAAACGGTCAGCAGTCTAAAGATGTAGATGTATGTTCGGAAGTACCGCAGGTTTCTGCTTTGGGCCCACAATTATTTGTAATTTTGTTGAATGATATTTCTACCGGTATTTCTTCTACAATATGATTGTTTCCAGATGACTGTGTATCATATAGAATGAGTAATCACTTGGCATGACTGTACCGTGATTCAACATGATCTGAATAGGCTATTTTATTGGTTTCAAACTTCGCGAATGCAGATCCAGCTGCAAAAAACTGTGTACATGTGCTTCACGAGAAAGAAAACGCCTCATGTGTATACCTACACCATTAATGGTACATGTCTTAACCTAACGATTCGAACATAAATATCTTGGTGTGTATGTTACCTCAGACCTGTTTTGGCGCCATCATGTAACTTGTGTTTGTGGGAAAGCTTGTCGTGTTTTGGGTTTCCTACGTCGCAACGCGAAACGTTTTCCAGTGAAGTCAAAAGGGTTGCAGTACATGACCAATGTTCGTCCCAAACTCGAGTTTGCTTGTACGCTATGGGTTCCACGTATCACATCTGATATCGAGAAACTAGAAAGAGGGAAAAACTTGCCTACTTGCTTTGTTTTTAAAGATTAATTCAGGAACTTCAGTGTGTCCACTGCTAAGCCCATCCTAGGTTTGGATTCGCTTCAGCATCGTAGGAAGAGTAATCAGACTAAAATTACTTCACAATATATTTTATAACAAAACAGGGATAGACCGAAGTTACTATTTATTGAGCTAGCACTATGTTTAAATAAGGACAGATCACTCCTGCAAACTAAATAAAATACAATGAAGAACCAAATTGTTTAAGCATGCTTTTTTCTCCAAATGTATTAGCGAATAGAATAGGTTACCAAAAATGTTGTGACAAATATGTCTAATGATGTATTTTTGTGCTCTTTATAGTGTACCTTCGTCGAACATGCCAAGTTTTGGTTTGTCATTGTTCTTTAAATGATTTCTGTTTTGCCTGTATTTTGTACAAATTTCTACTTCCTCCAGCCCCCCCCCCCAGTAATGCCTTGAAAAGACGCTGGGGGTACTAAGATAAATAAAATAAATAATAAAATAAACGGTAGCTCATAATATAAAATGCCCGTCACCAACAGTAATAAGGCTTGAGGCCAACCACGTGTACACAGTCAGTGTCACCACACGCTTCATTCAACTATTTGCGCATTGATGCGCGATCTGCCGAAACTTTCTTTGACAGTGCCGTCACCTTCTATCGCTTCCTTCAAGGATGCTTTGCCTGGAAGAAGTGCATCAAGCACTCAAGATATATACGCCACCGGAAGCACACAGGGAGCTCGAAGCTATGGACTACATGGCAGCAGGTCATCGTAGAGGCCCTCCTGTTATTTGCAGCCAGGAGGAGCCAACATAACGTCGTCTACAGTTGCACCCCCCCCCCCCTTACAGATTGTGAGCCCCACCCCACCCGAGTGAAGACCGACCGGTGCCAAATATTCTAACAACATCGGCTTTGCTACCACTGCGGCAAAGCTGGCCACCCCTAATGTCACTGCCCTTACAAACGACTACGTCGGCGGGGTTTCTCTGCCCACGCACTTCGCCCGTAGCCCGGAAAGCATCTCCACAAGATCAGATGAACACCCTTCCGACTTCAGACAAATCATCGCATTTCAGCCTTTCACCGTGGGCGTATACATTACCCCCAAAACAGCAGCTGTAGCAGCACCTGCTTTACACCTTAAATGTCCCTCGGACCAGGAAAAAAATCTTCAGTCGCCAGCTTCTGTAGGTGTTGTATTTCGGCAAACATTGGAAGACAACCAATATATGAACGATACAGCGAAGACCAGGATTTACGACTCACCAACAGCCCTACGTCTTGGTCTAACCCAGACGTGACTATCGAGCAGTACTACTGCGTCACGTCCCGATGCATGCACAACATGACTAAGCTGTTCTTTATGAGGACGACACCAACGAAACCTATAACCCAACGTTAACTGAAAAAAAATCCGTAATAGAACGGCTTCAGGACCCGAAATTCTGAGAAAACGACGTCCGAAGTAAGGATAACCTCGAACTTCCTTTATATTGTGATACCCCTATACCGTGAAGCCGACTTTTTTGTGATAAGTGAATTCATTGGGAGGAAGCTGTAGGATAGTTACGACCAGTTTGGATGGTCCGCATGTCACAAGAGTAGGAGTCACTCTCTCCGCGCCAAGTTGAACGGGCAGAGAGCGGTAGATAAAGAGCACCCGGAAGCTCACACCTCATAAAATGTACCCCAGAGAAGAAAGGAATGATCTTGAAAAAGACAACGTTTTCGAGTCCAGGTTTCGCTCTGCGATAATCAAAGTACACACATTCGTAAAGACGCAGTCAACAGAATGACGTTCCCAAACGAACATTTGGGAATGGACGGCCAAAGTGCTTACTTTCGGCTTATTTATCTCTTGTGTTCTGATTAGAACAAATATCTTTTTGAATTGAGAACGTTTCAAAATACAAATAAACACTCTGGGGCACAAATGCAGCACAACTCCGTTTCCCGTTCAAAAAAGATGGATTGAGCGGCAGACATCTTCAAGGGAAAGAAACAAGTGCTTCACTTGGGCACATATAAGATATCCAGGTGACGTATTTCCGAACGCTTCGTTAGGCAGCCCCCATGTGACATGCCGTTGCGTGATGCAGAATGTTATATAAGCTTGGCCATAGTAGGGGCCCCAAATCTAAAGCGACCTAAAAGGTACCAGATCAACGTTATTTACAAAAACAACACGTTGACTAGAGTTTAAAGATAACGAAATGTGATTGAAAAATCGAAAGGCAAATCTTTTAGGGCTCAACCCCAGGCCTTCTGCGCCGGTATACAGGACTCTACCACAAAGCCCTAACGACAGACTCCGTTCAGCAAGAGTTAAATAAATACCGCGTGCAGTCATATCATACATCACATTGGGCGCTTTGCAGGCAAGCGTTTGGAAACACGCGCTCGGACGTAACCAGGCGCTAGAAATAGAACACATAATTTAAAAAAGAGCTCTCGTTCGAGTAAATATACCATAGTGTGCTCCCCTAGTTCGTATTATTATAGTGTGTTCTGTTTCCTGGAGGTCGTTCAAGAAATTAGGAATATTATTCTCGCTTTCTTAAAAGGAAGACTCACATTGCAATTAGTAATGCGCACCCGCCCTCATAATCACGAAAACCAGCGCAGGGGTGTGTGCTTGTGGGTTGCCTTCACCGTAATCATTGGCTCTTCGGCAAGGCTGTGGGTCACAAGCGAGAAAGAAGAGGGTGCGAGGGTATGCGCGCGCTGGTGACATTGGCGGCTCTCGGAGTGTGCGGCCCGCCCGGCCGAACATCGAGGCAGGGCAGAGCGCACCACTGACCGCACACCACCACACAGCTCTCGGTTCGGCAATTCGCTATCAGCGCCCATGAACGAAACCACGCCACACCAAAACAACACCGCAAGTCTTGTTTCACAACCACTCATGTTTACACTGCATCCTGTGCCTCCTCGGAGGGACTGCAAGGCGTGTCTCATCGCATTTTTCGGGAGACGTGTAACTTCTGCACCGGTTTTCAGCGTCTTGGGTGCCGCGTCTCACCCATTCATTTTCTTGGTCTCGTAAATGGTTGTTCACCCAACAGCGGCATCTTCGTCTCTTGCTCTTCACACCCGAGTGATTGCATTCCGTTGGCGATCGCCACTCGAGTACTTTATTATTTTAGAAATTTCTGTATTGCCCTTGTGTAAAACGTGTGTAACGAGGTGAAATAGATCCCAGAAGGCATATGGCTGTTGGCAGGATGCTTGGACTCCGCGGCCCTAAATTGCGCCTATTGAGCCAGGAGAAACCGGCCAAACGGGCAGTTAAACTGGCAGCCAAACGTGCAGCAAGTACGCAGGTCGACTGGAATTCGACGGCGGGAGATCGAGATTACAATGACCGTGTGATGGCGTGACTAAAAATTAAACGAGCGCTTCTGGAGCTGGAGGTCCGGGTCCAGGAGCTCATGAACCTCCTGCAGAATGACCCTCCGTACTAACGAGGACAAGAGGCTCATTGTTTTATTTTACAAGGGCCGCCCCGAGCAGGACCCCTATATCTATCCTGGCCTGGCCGGAAAATATGGTCTCAGTTTCTAAGCTTGTGCCTAACGACGGAGGCGTTTACTGCCGCATGGTGGCTGTCAGGTGAAGATGCATCCCAGGCGGCACAGAAAGTGTGTCCCAAGTCCGGCCCGTGTATGGCCGCTTTCTGTCATGTCCGGCCAGCCTAAAGTTCTGGCACCCACTGATCATACGATGAACGGCCAACATTCGGCAACCAGAACTTCGGTATTTTTCCGGCCTCCCGTGCTCAGACGCACAACGGCTGATGTTCAACCGAAGTACGGCACGCCTCCGGCCACAGAAGATCCGTATTCTTGTGGGAGTTGGTGCTCGAAAGGAGACCGGCCCGAGTGCGGCTGCTTCGCATTTGCTTTTTCAACGGTGAACCACGTGTACGGCGGCAGAATATTCGTTTTCTTCGGGCAACCGGTGTTATAAAGCCGACCGGCCGACGTACGGCCCCAGAATGTACGTTTTCATTCGGTTAGCGGTCCTCGGCCGCATTACGACAAGCGAATGGCCGCAGAATTTTTGGCAACCGGTGTTCAAAATGAGACTAGCCTACGTAAGATCTCAGGTTATACGTCATTCTTTTGGTAAGCGGCGTACAGCGTAATAACAGCACGCGTCTGGGTGCCGAGAATTCATGCGCAGGCGTGTTTGGAAGGAGACCCGCCGGTGTAGGACGGGTTTTTCCCTGGGTGAAGAAAGAGCCGTTAGGGAGCCGAATTACGCAGACGCGTTTTTTATCCGCTCGGTGTTTCTACGTTTTAAATGAATGAACTTCGTTTGGCAAACAGTAATGAGTGTTCTAGTTGAACGGGCATGGTGCAAGGACTCGCTGGACATCACCAGGGAACCTTTTAGGCCATCAGAATGTCATTTATTGCCACAAGAACACTGTGCCACACCAACGGGTCAGCTAAGCCTCGCCGGTCATGGCCGCTCTACGCCTCGTCCGCCGGCTTCTTCGACGCGACAGCACGAGGATATTTGCCCCCTCAAGAAATGCAGAACATTGGAGACATCGCCCGGCAGAGATGTCCTACCTAGATAGGGGTGGTTCCCCAAAAAAGTGGCCTTAAAGGGCGTCGAGCAAGCGGCCACCACGCAGGAGCTCAACCGGCGCCATGTCAAGGACTCCCCACCAAAAAAAGGCAAGGGCGCGCAAAAGCGCAAGTTTCTGGCTATTCTTCTGACAATAATACTGCGAAAAACAATGTTGCACTATTTTTTGGTGATAAACGCAGAAGTGGATAAGCTCGTGGATTGGTAGGCTCAACTTCGTGCCCTGCACTATGTTACTTCATGGGATTTTATGCCTACCTATTTAAAACAAGTGTTATTTTGAATTTGCCATAAAGAGCCTTGTGAATGACAAAGCCTGGATGTTACTTTAGTTGCGGTGTTTAAAGTTGAGCTGAGCTACACTTGGGATATGACTCATTTGGTTATACATAATCGCCAGCATCCTAGCAAACACGGATTTTGTCAGGTTTTTCTTGCTCAACGCAGCTTGTTGATTTCACGCACGATTGGCTCTAGCAATAGATAAGCTTAATGTAGTTGGCTATATTTTCCTGTACTGCAAAAAAGAATCTGATGGTGTTCTATATGACCTTCTTGTTACTACATTGCGGGCTTAAACTGAATAAATCGGTTATTGCATGGATAGCCAAGTATATCTCTCTAAGACAGCAGTCGGTCGCTCTCAATGGTTGTTCGTCTGGATATGTTCCCGTCACCTTCGGAATTCCCTAAGGCTCAGTTACGGGACCTTTTTTGTTTCTGTTATATATAAATGATATTACTATTGGCCTCAAATGTTTGCTCAAAATGTTCGCCAAAGACTGTGCAGTTTACTGAACTAAAGCGAATAACGTGCTTCCGAAAACCTGCAGCATGATTCGAATCTAATAACATCCTGGTGTGCTGATTCAGAAAAGTTATTGAATGTTAAAAAGTGTGTCACGTCACCTTTACAAGAAAAACTTAATTCCAATTGAATACGTATACCGTAAATTACGCTGCTTTAAGAACGGCCGGGGCATATAAATAACTACGAGTTTATTTAAGGAGTGCTTAGAGGTTAAATAGGCACGTTCACAACATAAACGTTACGGCTGCACGTGTTTTTGCTTTCTAAATAAAAATTCAGCGAACCTTTCAGCTAACCTAAAAGTTCAAGAACAACCATATTTCACGTAAGTGTGCTCAATGTTGGAGTACGCATTTGTTTTCTGTGATCCCGACAGCAAAGAGCTGGTTGATACGCTCGAAAAATACAGAATATGGCAGTGCGATTCGTATGAGGTAATTGGTAGTGTCAACTTCGCATGAGGGAAAGGAAAAGTAAACTTAAATTGTAAGATGGGTAAGATCACGGACGAAAGCTCAGGTTAAAATGTTTTAGCAATATCTAGCATTTGAAAACTAGAATGGAAGGGGAGAAGTATATCAAAGCGCCATTAGACATATCCCAAAGTGGGACCGCTAGCTTGCATCAAATTAGTAACTTTCTTTTAAAGGTGGCGCCTTGCGCGATTCATTTGATCATAGATCAATACGAGAGTGTAATTATCTTCCATGTATGATGGTATCCACTGTTTATAATTACAATTTTAACCACGCTTTTTAGAAAAATTGTATTACTTCGCCTCACATTTGATGCTTAGTTTTATGTATTTCCCTGCAGTTGTGCATGCAAAAGCGAAGCAGGCATCAAATAAATAAATAAATAAATAAATATATAAATAAATAAATAAATAAATAAATAAACTTGTGGAGCCACAAGTTCGCCTCTGATGGGTTGAGAACCTTACGCATTCAAACTTGATCAATGAAATATTTATTGTTTTATTCGTTGCCCTATGCAAGCTTTGCTGAATGAATACTACCATTGCTATGTTATTTGTTTGAAACAAATTATGAAACTCTAGTCTTACGCCTTTCCTTGCGTGAACACAGAGGGGTACAACTGCAGCCACCTGAAGCAGGGCGTCGTTCGAAACGCGTCTGTAATTTTTTTAACGTAGCATGATTTTATAGAAAATTAAGCTCTTTTGAACTATTAAGCGGTGTGCACATAACTCATGAAAACAACATGAAAATTACATTGAAGATGACACTACTTCTTTGATCTCTCCTGGGGTCAGCCCTGTGAAATATCATCAGAAGAAATGATCGATTAGGAAATGTCTTTGCAAGAAAAATGGGCAAATACGGGACATACATTTTATGTGAAGGAAATTGTATTGAATTCACCTGAGTGTTTTCTGGAGTAGCAAAACGCTTCGCATAGACATTAGTGCCGGTTTTATATACAGCAAAACTGGTCAAGCAGCTGTTGTAAAATTGGTTGATTTAGTTATAGCATGAAAGTGTCAGGAATGTTGTTAAAGAAATTGGCTAAAGGCGACACTTTGTCAAGTCAAGTCACCTTTATTTGGTATCAACAACAACAACACAGATACCAGGGGCACAGACAAAAAGCCAGAGAAAGAAGGCTTGACGGGGTCTGTGCCCCTTTCGTAGTAATTTACAAAAAAAACTAATCGTGCGTGTGAAACGGTAACAAACTAATACACACAGTTGAAATTTTATACAGCAAACATTCTTGATCAGCACATGCGCGAAGACACATTTCAGACACAAAAATGAGAAATACTCTATAATAACAGTTTCACACAAAGGAATATCTACGTACCCAGCGAGTTAAGTAATGACGGCAATGTAAAGGAGAGCAACTGGCGACCATAATTTGTGCGTGTAAGGGGAATCACCCATGTGTCAGCATGGCGAGTATGACGAACAGGACAGTTTCGTTTCATAGTTGATAATTGATCGATGATAATGTTGTTTCGCTTCATTCCTGCGTAGTAACGCTTGAGGAGCGTGTCATTATAAAATTGTGGAACAGCGCGGATACAAAGTTCTTTAAAAATGGGTGCAGTGTGAGCATCATGCGGCAAGTTTGAAATAGCTCTCACAGCTTTCTTTTGTAAGATATGAAGTTTTGTTATGTTTGACATTGTTGTGTTTCCCCAGACCAACTGGCAGTAATTTAGTTTGGATACAAAAAGGGAAATTATAAATTATTAGCTTAACACTTGTTGGGAGATAGAAACGCAGCCTTGCAAGAACCCTGTAATACGCGCCAAGTTTGTTGAAATCGCTGCGATATGCCTATTCCACACCATGTGCTCTTCGAATATCACTCCCAGGCTTTTCGCGTGATCTACTATTTCTATTTTAGACGTACCAAGCCTAAGATCCCCATCAACATTTCCTTTTCGGTTTTTGCTCTGAAAAGGACAGCCTTCGTTTTAGTGGTATTTATGTTTAACGAGTTGCATACGCTCCAACTATGCAGTGTAATTAATGCACGATTTGCTTCAACCAATAGCCTTGTACCATCCTTACAGGTTAGAAGTAATGTAGTGTCATCAGCATAGATGACGAATTTGATTGATGGGGCAATGTTCACTAAATCGTTTACGTATAGAATGAAAAGTAATGGCCCAAGGATGCTACCTTGAGGAACTCCGGCTGTTATAGGTTAATTTCGGACAAATGAGTGTTTATTGCAACGGTTTGGCAGCGGAACTGAAGATACGATTGAATCAAATTATAGAAAACTCCCCTGAAGCCATAATGGTCAAGTTTTCTTAGCAGCGTCGCGTGATTTATCCTATCGAATGCCTTTGAAAAGTCAACAAATACACCTAGTGTTAATCTTTTAGCTTCGAAGGCGTTTAAAATAAATTCTTTTTGCGTTAGAAGAGCATATTCGGTCGATAGGTTTTTGCGGAAACCGAATTGGGAGTTTGTTATTATAGAATGTTTGTCACAAAAAGAAGTCATACGCTCATTTATTAGTTTTTCAATCCTTTGGAAAAAATCGGCAGCACAGATATAGGGCGGTAATTCGAGAAGGTATTCTTGTCACCTTCTTTAAATACAAGACAGACTTTTGCATGCTGCATGCGGGCTGGAAAGGTTCCATGCTGAAAGACAAGGTTGTAAATGTGTGCAAGGGCAGGGCAGATTATATCGATTGCGTATTTGACAGGCCCAATCTGTAGGTCATCTACATCAAGTGCTTTGCTTACTCGGAATGAACTGAACGTGGAAATGATTTCGTGCTCGCTTGTAGGTGCTAAAAACGCACTTTTACAGTTCCTGGGTGCCATATACTCTAAACAACGTGGGTCGTAATAGCTCTCACCAACAGATACAAGAAAGTTATTAAAAGCGTTGGCCAGCTGCTGACCGGACATGCGTATCCCATTTTGCATTACTTCGGTGCCCACTGTGTTATCTTTCTCACGACCAAGTAAAGTGTTTAGATTCATCCACAGTAAATCGCTACGTCTTAATATTTCAGGGCTAAATAGATTGTGTAGGTAATTTTTTTTGGCTTGCCTCAAGTAACTTGTGACTTTATTACGAAACGTTTTAAACGTGCGCAGGTCGGTAGGGTCTCTTGTCCGTAAAAAGTGCCGATAAAGGGCATCCTTTTGTTTAATGATTTCAAGTGAATGTTTTGAAATCCATGGTTTCCGCGCTTTTTTATTTGTTAAGGGCGTATGAACGAAAAACTTTTTGTAACTAGCTGTGAATAGGGAGAGAAAAGTATCGTACGCAGTGTCAGGGTTTGTTTGCTGATGCACATCATCCCAGTTTACTTCCGATAGGTCCTGTCGAAATTGCTCCAGCAGGAGTGGGGTTACGCTTTGAAAAGTCCTTTGGGGGGTGCACTTTAAAGGCTTGGTCGATGCATTGCTTTCTTCTATTAGGAATATGGGAAGGTGATCGCTGATGTTGACGCCAATAACGCCCGACACTGTTTTTTTCAGGGTTAATATTTGTGATGAAGACATCAATTAGCGTTGAGGACTCTTTCTGAACGCGAGTGGGCGTATTAATGGCGTTGGTGCAGGCATTTGAATCCTGAAGCGTCATAAGACTAGTTTTCTGATGACGGAAGTAACATGTTTATATTTATATCACCGCCCAAGACCACGTTCAAACCGTTATCGTTAACCCAGCCCAAAAACTTATATAGAAATGCTAGAAATACAGATACATTCCCGCTTGGAGGCCGATACACCACACCATAAACATAGCGATTGCAAGAAAGTGTTAAAATTTCATAATCACGTGTGGTTTGACAGAACTCCTCAATGACGTCGCAGTGCAGTGTATCTTTCGTTAGAAGAATATGCCTCCTCCCCTTTTGTTCATAAGGTTCAAGCAATGCTTGTTATATCCAGTCATCTTAGGTACTCTGGTCTTGGTACCATGTTTCCGTCAACATGATTACGTCAAAAGAAAAATTAAAACACGAGAACAGTGCATTGAGGTCGTCATTCTTATTCCTGGCAGACTGCGCATTTAGATGAAAGAAAGATGCAGGGCGTTTCTTAGTCTGATACAGACGAGATACATCAGAAGTGGAATACACAGCATTCGCCATGTTTGTCGTGTGCAATAAGGGCAACGCTGAGTAGGTATGAGGGCACTTATTGAATCTTTTCTAGGTCTTGTGAGCGGGTCACGCGCAGCACACGCGACGAGTCACTTTTGCGGGCAAAGATTTTGCCACCCCGCGTCCGTGCGTACTTCCATCCTTTTTCATTTTTCCGTGCAACAACCTGGCCAAGCAAAATTTTGAGTGTCGGGCACAGATGGTCATTCACGAACACCGGGGAATGATTAACGTGCCCAAAGTCAGAGGTGCTAAGACGCTTTTTCCGTGATTTTTCGATAACCAGGTCGCGTTTCGCCCGGGAACGAAACTGCACCACAACGTTAGGGCAGCCCTCATCCCTCCTAGGCACGCGGTGACAGGCAATCGATGTCCTGTTCAGTTATTTCCTCTGTGATGACATCACCGAGCTGCTTGAGAAGCTGTGGGAGGCTTTCATTTTCGGAGAAGGGTATACCTTTTATTTCTATGTTCTTATTTCGGGAGTATTGTTCAAGATCAGTTATGCGTTGTTCAGAGGTCGTTGCTAGCTCTTTCAGTGATTGATATTCAGTCAAAAGGGAAGCGTTTTCCTTTTTCAGCGCAGCATTTTCCTTCTCTAGTTTGGTATGACGCTTCGCCATTGCATCAAACTGTTGGCTAAAGAAGGTGATGGACGACTTCAGTTCTTTGTATTCCTTACGCAGCTCCTTCTCGAGTGCATTCCGCATTTCGCGCATCTCCTGCCTAAAATCTTTCAAGAATTTTTCCATTTCAACCGGAAAATCACGTAAAGACATGTATTGTTACACTTTCACAATCACTTTTGGCGCTTTTGGCAGCAGCGGCAAAGCATCAAATGGGCAGTACACTAATGAACAGCGTGTGAACCAACCTGGGTTTAGAATGACATGCGTGAGGACGGGCGTCGATTTCGGCCGCTGCTGCCAAATGAGCCTCAGGCAGGTTTCATCTTTGCGAATTTCAACTCACTAAATTATGCGCCTTACGCCCTCCCCCTCTTTCCTTGTTTATTACAGGTAAGCCGCTCCACAGAAGTTATCAGGATCTGGACAATACCTCTGTTCCAGCTCGGCAAAGAAATAATATTTTCTGGATTCAGCAGTAAAAGAGGCACAGCAAATAAGGAAACGACTACTTGTGAGCACTGTTTAATAAATGAATTTTGTCAACTGACGCGGATAATTAAGCAAGGCTGCACTGATGGCTAGACGGCTGGTGGTTGCTAGCAGTTTCGCTTTCATGTGGGTGCAGTGGATCCAGATGCTGGGTTTTGCTGGTGCAGAGCGCGACTGAGTCATCTGCTTGCGCGACATGCACTCACCGGCCTCAGTACAGTAAACGTAATGTGGCTTAACTCCAATGCGCGTACCACGGCCAAATGTCCGGCAGCTTTAGTCCGGCTGGAGTCCGACGACCGCAATCTCGACGGTCCTCCAGTGGCCGTACTTCGGCCGCACGCGGGTGGCTTTGTAATGGCCGAAGCGCTACGGCTGGAATCTGGCAGTATGAACGTAAGCCGGTCGACTGGCCGACGGACACTGGCCATTGGAGAGCGGTCGGAGTAGTACGGCCGTATGCGGCCAAAAGGCCCACATTTGGACACGGGCCAAACATGGTTGCCGGAATAAGGCGTGAAGAAAATTACCGTCCAAAGTACACCGGCTTGCGTTCGGCGCCGAACAGACCGGTTCTACTGAGGATATCAGTATAGGAAGTTTCTGCAGACGATCGTCCTGTTGTTCTGGTACACCGCAGAAGTCTCTCACAGCTTGTTTCAGGGATACACACCGGGAAACTCGGAAACGTCCCAACGTTCACCCTGCGCTTCCTCTGTTAGTTTGAATTGGCCCGACATGGGCAAGATGAAGCACAATTATGATGCCCAGCATGAGCGGAAAGTGGCTGAGAAGATCCTGGGGCTGTGACAGTTGAAGCTTCAACTGTGCCTGAATGAATAGTACTGCCCGAGGAACGAGGAAAGAAGTTTTGAGAATTGTGCTGAAACTTCCAGCCGGGTTACTAACGAATCAAGGAGATTGCAGTGAAATTGCACGTGAAAATACTGCTCCGCACCACATGGAGCTTAGCTAAGTTTCCGCTAGAACAGTATAGAGGTCAAGTGCACTAAAATTTGCTTGGCCCAAACTTGATCCAAATCAGTTATATATGCTCCTAAAATCACCGTGCCGAAATCCTAAGCTTCGTAAGCACGCAGCACAAAAGGTAAAGTCGTTCAAAGCAGCTCCGTGCAGACGATGTTTGCACCTTGCGAAGAGTCGCCGAAACAAGTTCCTAGCAGCCTGTGACGGAGGGTGCGGAACTTGTCCCGTGAAGCTCGGCTCTTCCGGCAACTTGCACCGCGTTCCGCCGGGCGCAGGAACGCGTTCGGCCGTGGTTTCTCTGCTACACCACCGAGCTGTACCGCCGTCACCATCACATGTTTCAAAGCTAATCGCATAGGTAGCAATATCCGGCTTTTTGTTTTAGGGCAATAAATGAGATCAGAAGACTACAAACTATTCACGCGCCTGAGAACGTTCTGAAACTACCAAAACCCTTTTTACTTGAAAGTCATGTTTCTTCTAAAAACAAATAGTGCGACACACACACTTGGCTTACATTTGTCATTCTTATTACATCGATCACAGGAAGAAAGGATGTTTTTTTATTCTTGGCCACTTGCACGTACGCATATACTATTGCCATATTTGGGCTGGCCCAACTTTACCTCCATCACTTACGCCTTCTAAAAGTTAATGACTTCACTGGAGTTGTTGTGCCGGTGGGGATAAACATTGTGTGACTTTTGCCTCACTCGATAAGTGAACAACATCAGCCATAATCGTGGTTACAATTACAAGCGCATAAATATCGGCCGTCATCTTTGCGAAGTGCGAAAGCTAACAAAACTTCTTCTTTTACAAAATAAAAAACTAGATCTTTTTCCGAATCCCGAATGAAGGACTTACTTTTTAGAGCGCTAGATTTAGTTTACTTGAAATTAAAATATTTTCAACAGCACATATCTCGGGAGAAAGTAGAAAACAGAAGTAGATGAGTAACTGTTGTGTTTTATGGCATCATTTAGCTGCGGAAGATTGGTAATAGTTTAGATACCTTTTATATTTGATCTCGATGTGCAGAAAAAGCGGTAAAATACTGCACTGATATTCACAAAGTTGTTTGCACGTAATGCACAGAAAAATAGTGATTGATCCTCCGGCCGCGTGCGGTTTATTCCCTTCAAGGAGAGCGATGTGACAGCCGAGGCCCCGGCAAACTACAGCTGCTTGTCGCTATCGTACGAGAAACTAGCTTTGTAAATCTGAACCCCTTTTTTTATTTGCAATGCCAAGGACTGCTACTCAGACAGTTATTCTGGGGCAAAAAGACTATCGTGCGGCCTGCTTCATTTCGATTGTAGCAACGCGATCTCGAATTGCGCCTAACTCCATCACCCCTGGGAAAAGGTGAGTGCGAGTTCTTTGCAAATAACGGCGCGAAACGGGACCGCTACCCCCCCGCATTTTAAGGCGCCTCTGAGTGATCGCCGTTCTAGCGCGGCCGCTTTCGTTCCATCACGTACGTGACGTCCGGACGAAGGTAATGGCAGCCTTTTCTATTCAGTGTCGGTTCTCAAACACCAATGTCGGGAACCGTTTTCGTCGTTTCGCGTAATTGTTGGAAACGTAAGTATTGTGCATTTCGCACCTCAGGCAGCACAGCAGTCCACTTCTTGACCTGCCAACCTGCGGCTGTTCTCCGGAATGTTCGGCCATCGGCAACAAACTCGCCAGCGTTGAACATAAGATAAACGGTTTGAATACGGCCACCATCCTCTGCGCACGTTTTCGGCAGCCAATGTTCTTAAGTTGGTCAGCTTTCACTCGCTAACCGTAAACACGGTTTCCCCTCGGCGAAAGTTACTCAGAAGTTATCTGGCGGATCAACCACCGGCGATGAACGGCACTTGCTCCAGCAACGTTCAATAAAAAGACAGGCGGCAGGTTTCCCGCCGCCGAATACTCGCTTGTTGCTTGAAAGCGGGTTTACAAAAGGTGATCAGCTTGTTCACGGCCACCAGGCGACCGCTTTGTTTCCGCTTGCAGGGAACACATGATGAATGGCTGTTGTCCAGTTCTAGAGTACTCGTGTTTCGTAGGCAGCCGTTGTACAAAAGTTGTTTTGGAAACGTACGTTATCCGGTCCGCTTATTAATCTGCATGCTCCTGCTCTTCGAAAGGCGAACGGCTGACGTCTGTCGCAGGTCTAGCACCGCCCGTGCCCAATCACCGGAATTCCGAAGGTCATGCGTGGACACGCGCCCAGCCACCGAACAGTGTGCTGTATATACATGTGCACTCATGGACAAATGAACGAGGACACAAAAATATTAACCGAATACGCTAAATCAAATATAATGGATAGTGAAGACAAAATAATGGCTTGCTAGTGGTATATTTGGAAAGGCACATTTTCAGTGTTGTGTTGTGACATGTGTTCGCGCTTTGTGGATATCCTGCTTGCCACTTTGGAAACACGTGAGGCTAAGGATAAGCTGAAATGCTGCTGCAAACGATCGACGAACGGCGGCGTTTTCCAGTGCCCGGACAAAGAAAGTTTGGTAAGTTCATTTTTGCTGGCCATTTTCTTGCGCGACTAAGGTTCGGTGCAGAAACGTGTTACGGCTCGATTTCCCGCTTCCGCTTCAGTCTCACGGTGTGGTTCGCGGAAGCTAAATTCAATTTACTGATGCTGACGACGCTCGATATGTCTAGCGCTGCTGATGGACAGACTGTAGGCGCAGCGGGGGGGGGGGGGGGGGGGGGGGGCTAAAAAGTCTGAAATAATTGCCGGTGCTCTTGATGACATCGTGAGGACTGGAGGTGTTTTGTACCGTATGCAGGTTTTTATCGCACGAGCTCTTGTTTATACAGGGTGATCAAACGTTAAGTGGACATGTTTTTTAAATAGGCACTTAGATTTACGCGAAGACCACCTCTACAGTGAGGTTATGCTCCCAGGGGGACACATAATTAGGAGGTAATTATTCATGTAGGTGGTTTCAATAACTCAAAATTGTTTTATTACCTTTTTAGTGGCTGCAGTAACCAGGCATGTTTGTATTGGAAAGTTATACACAATCGTGTTTCTGCGCAGTTTCAATAGCCATAATTCTTCTACCGCATCCGTAGTCCGAGATATGAAACGGCGAAGTTTAATTGTCCGTTCGCATGATTACGCATGCTAGAAGTCAAGACCGGCGCATAGCTCCTCCCTTTTGTTCTGTGTTTCGATAGCGGTTCCGAGTACTGCAGATTGCAATAACGCCAACCAAGAATGCAAGGGTGCCAGTTATCACTTTTTCCTGGGCCTCCACCCCTTTGTCGAAACAAACACCGTACACAGCAGGACGTCACAGAAGGGAGGAGCTCGCGCCAGTGGAGAGAGTGTCTTGCAGGCGTAATCATGCGAACGGCAAATAAATTTCGCCGTTTGATATCTCGGACTACGGATGCACCAGAAGAATTCTGCCAATTGAACCTGCCTAGAAACATGATTGCATCTAACTTCCCAGTATGTGTGGTTACTGTAGCCACTAAAAAGTTAATTAGTTAATTTTAAATAATTAAGCCTCCGAAATCAATAATTACCTCCTATTTATGTGTCCCCCTGGGCGCATAACCTCACTGTAGAGGTCGCCTTCGCGTGAATCTAAGCGCCTATTTAAAAAAAAACCCTGTCGGCTGGGCGGTTTCACCGCACTATCGTGTGACTTCGATAGCTGGGCCACTGTGAACAAGGCAAAATACAATATGCGACTGCTCAACTTTTCGAAGCTAAACGTCCTTCAGAGAAAAAAAAACTTGAGAATAGTTTCAAAATGTGCGCTTTGCAATAAAAGCTTTTTCCCATTTTTATTTTTATCTGATTTCTGGCTGAAAACCTTTCTAATGCTTTCTCGGGTTTTGTTTCTTTGGAAACTATTTGTTTAATTTAACCAATTTGTAGTTCAGGAGCACCTAGGCTGAACGCGCGAAAGTTGTGCGCTCTCACCTTGAGTGGGGTGCGGCTCACGGTGTTCTCTTTGGGGGCCTTCGCTATATCACAGGCCGTGGAGTTTTTTTTGCTTTTTCTCCGCAACGTGGACGGGTCTATTTCCCGTCTGGTGCCACAAAAAAGCAGGCATCGCTGCCTAGTCGCAAGCGCGTGCTCAGTCTGGTAGGGCGTTTCACAGTAATGAACGTTTGTTTAATGATCTCGTTGAACGGGACTATTTAGTCCGTCGCTGAAACTCCTTCCGCTTTCAAAATACAACAGAACCCGCAAAACTCTACGTACAGGTTCACTGTTTTAAGAGGTTGGTACACAGCGCTGACGAACAGGAAATTCAAGAAATAATCCGCGAAGCTGACCAGAGGCAGCAAATAGGACAGCCATGGCCGTATTGACGTTGTTTAGCCCATGCCAGGGGTGCATAATAAGCAAAATTCAAGAGAGTGCGGTTGGTTTTCCGCGTCTTTCACAGTGATTTTGCGCGCCCACCGCTTGACGTGCACGTGTAATAATTGGCTCAGGTAATACTTGCAGTGCAATCTAAACATCGTGCAGGTTTACGTCCACTGCTCCAAAAGTGTTGTAGGGTCCCTTTAAACCAAGATACATTGCACATTAGCAGTGTAAATATCTGTAGGTGCCTCGAACTGCCTTTTCTTATTTTGGTGACAGTGTGAGCTGTGGAGAGTTGTAACTTGTCCTTTTTTTTTCATTTGTTTAGTGGTGCAGGTGCTCCTGAGCATGGCAGCTGTGGTTCCTATTAAAACTCATCCATGACCCCAGTAAGCGGTTGCATCAAATGGAAGCAGCATCACTGTAGGAGCAGCCATTGAGAAAATAAATCTTCACCACATTTGCTGATAAACAGTCGTTGTCAGTTGCTGAATTTAATTGTTTACTTAAAGCATGAATGATTGTTTTTACGAGGTTATAAATTCTGCACTTGGCTGTAGAAACAGCTCGAGTATACCCATTCTAGGGATGGATGAAAGCTGGAGCACCACAATTAATATGCCTCCTTCAGTGGAACGGCCGGACGAGTATGTTGCATGGCTAAAGTTCAACCATGGCTTAGCGGCTATGGTTTAACATCTGGCCCCCAGGCAAGGATGAATAGCCGTCGTCTGTAAAAGTTGAACGGCCGTGGGTTGTTAAAGGTTGAACGGCCGCCGGCCAATAAAAGAACGGCAAGACGACGGCAAGTCTGGCGGCCGAAGGGCGGTTGTAGGCCCTTGGCGATGCTTTGGTCAAAGGTGAGCAGCTGTTCAGCTTACACAAGGGAACTTTCAGCACACGGCCAAGGCCCACTTTTGAGTACGGGCTTTACACTCTGATTGAGCAACGACCGAGCAGAAATTACACTGCCAGAGATGGACAGCTCATGCTTAGCCGTACATGCTTGTGCTGCTTGGGTTTTCATGTGTACTATTAGTGGCACTTATTTTAGATTGTCGAAAATTTGAGTGAATTTGGCCTTAAATCATTAACACCTCATTAAAAATCTCGCAACCTGTCTGCCACGGCTTAGAAAATAACGGTTGGGAAACATAAATATGTAAATCAAAAGAATAAAGTAGCACTTACACTGTGAAAGCAAGACAAATAACAACGCTAGTGATACTATTTTATCCCGTTTCTTCTGCGCCTCCTCCATCAAGAGCATTTCGAAATATGATCGGCGTCTACCCAGACATGCTTTTGCAAACTCGGCTCTTCATAACCAATTTTCTTTAGTTAGCTACAAGGCTGCGAGGTGTAAACGTGCAGAGTTAAGGGATTCCCACCAATGTTCTTATTTTGCAGGGATTTTTACCATGTCGACGCAGATATAGGGGCAGAGGTACACTTTACACTATGGCCATTTTTTTCGAGAACACAAATTTTTATCTTCCCAAGTATAGTCTGCAAATACGTGCTAGAAATTTCCGAAATCTTTTGTTATTTTTCACGCTGCCATCGGAGCGGATTTTGGAAAACGTAAAAAGGCCAATTTTCAATTTGAATGCGTCTTCTTTGCGCACTTCTACATAAACATCAAAGACAGTGATCTACAAAAGCTGACGATGGGAAACAAAAAGGACAACCTGGCAGGACACAAAAAGAAACAACGAAGACCAGTACGTTGTCCTATCTAGAAATAAATAATCTTCAGTC